>CM057455.1:137012500-137312500 GCA_016271365.2 Neoceratodus forsteri | reverse complement strand
GCAGTGCTTCTGGTAGTAGTGGTGGGACAAATTAACCATTCTGTTCATGTTACCTTATTCCTTTGGTTTATTATTTCCATGCTGTGTAAGAAATAGCCCCCCCTCAATAAAAACTCCCCAAAAATATAAAAAGTGATAAAAAGTGAAAAAAAAATATATATATATTTTCGATCCTGTTCCTCTCTAACCTCTTTTTTTAGTTCTGTAAAATATTTCTTTCTCAGTGTTTTGTGTTATTGCTATATGTTATGGTCCCTATTTCATTCCATCCTTTCCCTTTTTCACTCCCTGAAATGTTCCCTCATGTACTGCAGACGTCAGCATTCCCATTGCCCTGATGATCTTGCCCTGTTCTGTTATAGTCTGCACACATGAACCACTTTCCTGACTATTTCTTTTTGTGTTACTGATTCATGTGTCCTCCTGTCCACCAATGTCAAGTATTGTCCCCATTAAAACAATAGTTTCCCAATGCTATGTGATGTTCCTTGAGTAGTGGTGGTGTGCAACCACCCAAAGAAGTGCACAGAAATCACACAAACATGGGCAATTTTCCTGAGAAGTTAAACATAAATATGGTTTTAATGCTTAACATATCTCATGCGCTCACCAGAAATGTTACGTTGTGTCACTCCCAAGTTCTCAACTGCCATTCTGCTGCTACTTGCCTCTTGTTGCAGTGCTGCACAACAGGCTGGAGAAGTCGGGGAAAAACCACATGAAAACATTTCAAGAGAAGTTAAACATAATTGTGGAACTTATGATTTTTTTGTTCTGCCACCCTCCACCACTAGGCAAGAAGAATATAAGTGGTAGATGAAATCGTTTCCTGCTGCCAAAATACTGTTGTTACGCCAGTGAAAGCGATAAAAGCCATATGAGAACATTTCAAGAGAAGCTAAACATAATTGTGTAGATTATGATTTTTTCTTGTCTTGCCACCCCCCCCACCACCACCACCATGCTGCTACTGCTGCCTGCTGCCTGCTGCCTGCTGCTGTGGTTGCTGAGAGGCGTACTCTTGCTGGGTGTTGAATCATGGATGTACTGAATCACCACACGTACTGCATGAGTAAGTATTTTCCTTTTTTCTCACTTTTCATTGTAAGGGGGGCTGTTATTGTTACCACCTGAAGTTTAATATGTTTGCACTGCTGTTCCATTCAGGTATGGGAGATGATGACATCATAGTAATTGAAACCTACAACATGGAGGTTGGAATTCACCACATTTGCCAACAATGACGGTAAGCATTTTGGTTTTTTTTGGGGGGGGTTGTAATATTACTTCTGTGCCACTGATACAGAAATTGAAAATCATGATGTCTGCTTTGCTTCCTTTCAGGTATTTGTTGTGCCTCAATGTTTCTGATAACGGGCCTGGTTTGCTAAGCACATAATGATGACTGAGCGACCAGCCACGATGAGTGACATCAAGATTGCTCTGGGTCCATGGTATTGTAAAGTAATTATTTTGTCATTTTCCTTTGATGCAGTTTTAGGCTTTTTTCTTTGCAATGTGTGTCAGATGTAATAGTAAATGTTTTGTGTTGCTGTTGTTATAATTTCAGGTACTTTGCACAATTTGTCTGTGGTATACTGGACCATGAACTTATAAATGGAGATGGACTGCTTAACTGCAAGATCTCCTGACACACCATCTTGTTACATGAGTTCCCTGCACCCTAATTGATACCCTCAGAGGTACATTGTAGACAGCTACTGCTTAGGTATAGGTTATACTAATACTTAGGGCTAAGGGCATCTACCGTATAAGAGTAGATGTCCGGATATGAATGCATATTGTTGTAATCCACTTTGCTTGCTAATGCACACATATTATATATGTATTTTCTGTCTATTTCTTACTTGTCAGATGCCAAGACACCTGTTCTTGAAGTAAATATATTATGTAAAGCAACATTGCCATCCTTTGGTGATGTGCACCACTACACTTGGTTATGTAAGACTCTGTATAAGAACTTCTTTGTTCTAAAACTGATGACTTTACAGAATTATATAATGTTATCTTGGACCGTGGAGCCACCTCTAATTTAGCCAATAGGGCTCATCTTTGTAACTAGAAATGTTTCTATCTTTTAGTAACCATAGTAATTATCATAGGTATATAATGTAATGCACAGGCTTTACACCTCGGAGACCCGAGAGATCCCAAGAGACTACAGAGAAACCTTGAGGTGTAGGGAATGCTTAGCATTGGCTCCCAGTTCGTATTGGTAAGAACTGCTTAGGGCAACTGTGATTTATCCCTGTTATAGTAATAAACTTGTTTATTACTCGAATGCAACTTGTTTGTGATTACTTGCATTCCCAATATTGTCAAGAATCTGAAGGTGAGGTTTAGACCTCTCAGCAATCTCATTCACAATACAGACAGCACCTGTGAAGACAAGAAAAGATATTTTTGAATGAATGTACTTAAATCATCTACTGTGGTAGTAGTTTCACTGCAATCTACACCAATTCTTGAGTCTGGAGGACTCCACATCATACTACTTACACCACATATCACCTGTTAAAAAAGCAGAGAACAGAAAAGTGAATCATTTTTATTTATTTATTTATTGTTGACCAGGTAAGTGCATTAGACAAATCCTGCCTATTTTCAGGCATGACCCGGGAGGGGATACAGATGAATGCCTACTGACCTTGAACCAGATTAAGCTGTTGGTGGTATTTTTAGTGAATGAGGGAAATTTGGCCAGGACACTGGGAAATTCCCCTACTCTTTTCGATAAGTGCCATGGGATCTTTAACATCCACCTGAACTACCACCAATCCAGGAAGATGGGACCTCGGTTTAACGTCTGATCCCAAAGACAGCACCTCAGAAGTGCAGCACCCCTCTCATGCTGCACTACAGTGTCAGTACTAGGATATTAACCCAAGTGCCAGCTGTGGGAACTGAACCCATGGTCTTCTAATCTCCCAGCCTCAGAGGCGAGTGTGCTACCTACTGAGCCACTGACACTGTGTAAATAATAAGGCAACTTACCATCACAGTACTAGAAACACAGAATCTGTTGGTAGATAAGGACCATATGGCCCACATAGTTTGCCCATACTACTGCTGTCTGTGCAATGGTGTATGTTTCAGTGTCTGTGTGTATGGAGAACCAGTGAAACCTGCATGGAGAAGAAATGGCATGAAAACATTTTATTACTGCTTTGAGTAACATGGAATGATTTTCTGCCTCTGGTAGGCTGATAGAAGAGATGCAGCAACATGGGCCACACATAGGGTGGATACGGTCCGTGAATAACAATGCAGGTGTCTTCCCAGCACAGCTCACAAAGACAGGCCTTGCACTGTGGTTCCACATGTGGTCTTGCTTCCTTAATACAGTGACTTGCTGCAGAGTGTAGGACCATCACTTCCATTGTAGTTCAGTTACAGTGATATAGCATCCTAAGGATAATTCTTGTGAGAAGGTCCCAGCTGAAGCAGGCAAATGGAGCACAGAGTAGGTAGAGGAGGTGGTTCTGTGTCTTGCATTTGGGGGAGTGGACAGCCTGCGCCTTGGTGGTATTAGAAAGTCATTTTCCTGTTGAATCACTATGGTATTGGAAGAGGTTACCCATGTTGTTACAGACTTGCTATGAGGAGGACCCAACTGAAGCAGGCAAGAGGAGTACATAGGAGGTAGAGGAGGAGGCAGTTCTGTATCTTGCATTTGGGGGAGTGGACAGCCTGTGTCTTGATGCTATTTCAAAGCCATTTTCTTGCGTGGAAGTGGTTGACTCTGTGGTTTCTGCCTGTGTAGGATCCAAGCCAACTAGAACACATGATGATATGAAGAGGAAGAAAAAGCTGAGGTGATGAAGTTGAAATTAAAAAGCTTCAAAAATGAATATTTGAGGATTTATAGAAACATAGAAACATAGAATTTGACGGCAGATAAGGACTGCTTGGCCCACCCAGTCTGCCCATTTCCCTGCCTACTGGATAAGCTGCAGATCCTAGTTAACCAGCAGCCTACTTCTTCCTACCCCCATCCCCTAGAATTGCCTTATGACTGTCCCATGCATGCTTGAATTCCACCACTGTTTTTGACTCACGACCTCCTCCAGAAGGCTGCTCCATGCATCCACAACCTCTCTGTGAAAAAATACTTCCTTAAATTACCTCTGAGCCGCCCCCATCTTCAAATTGTGCCCCTTGTTCTTGCACACCTCTTTTTGAAAGATGCTACCCTCTTGGACTTTGTTGATTCCTTGAGGTACTTGAAAGTTTCTATCATGTCCCCTCTCCTCCTTTCCTCGAGGCTATACATATTAAGCTCCTTTAGTCTCTCTCTCTATGTCTTCCGGTGCAGACCCTGCACCATTTTAGTTGCCCTCCTCTGGACAGCTTCCATCCTGTCTATGTCTTTTGCGAAGACTGGGTCTCCAGAACTGCATGCAGTACTCCAGATGGGGTCTGACCAGCTGTCTGTACAGAGGGATAATAACTTCCTGTTTTCTACTGGTGATGCCTCTCCCTATGCATCCCAATATTCCCCCAGCCCTCATTGCTGCCTTCTCACATTGGTTGCCCACCGTTGGTCATCTGATATGACTACCCCCAGGTCCCTTTCCATTTTTGTTGTTGCTAGTATCTCACCCCCCATTGTGTACTCTTCCCTTGGGTTTTTGTTTCCCAGGTGCATTACCTTGCACTTCTTAGCATTGAATCTAAGCTGCCATACATTTGACCATTCCTCTAACCTTGCCAAGTCCCTTTTCATCCTTTCCACCCCACCTTGTGCATCAACTCTGTTGCAGATCTTTGTGTCATCTGCAAAGAGACATACTTTTCCTTCCAGTCCCTCTGCAATGTCGCTTATAAAGACATTGAAGAGGACTGGTTCTAATACTGAACCCTGCGGTACCCCACTAGTAACCCCCCTTTCATCAGATTGGACTCCATTTACTATTACTCTCTGTGTCCTATTTTCCAGCCAATTTTTTACCCAGGCTGTCATCTTGGGACCCACTCCCAGGCTAGCTAACTTGTATATTAATATTTTGTGTGAGACTGTGTCAAATGCCTTGCTAAAGTCTAGGTAGGCCATGTCCACAGCCCCTCCCTGATCTACTACTTTGGTCACCCAGTCAAAGAAATCTATCAGATTTGTCTGGCATGACCTTCCTGCTGTGAATCCATGCTGCCTTGGGTCCTGTGCCCCTCTGGCCTCTAGATACTCAACAATTCTTTCCTTCAGAAGTGATTCCATCATTTTCCCTACCACTGAGGTTAAACTAACAGGTCTGAGTTTCCTGCTTCTGCCTTGCTCCCACTTTTGTGAAGAGGAATCACATCTGCCCTCCTCCAGTCCTCAGGTACCACCCCATCCTCCCATGATTTGTTAAACAAGGTAGTCAGTGGTGTCACTAATTCTACCCTTAGTTCTTTTAGAATTCTGGGATGAATCCCATCAGGCCCCATTGCTTTGTCCACCTTCAGTTTTAAGAGTTCTTTCAGAACCCTTTCTTCTGTAAATGGGCTGGTATCAACTTCTGTATCCAGTGTGTTTCTACTGTTTGTTCTAGGTACCCCCTCCTTCCTTTGTAAATACTGAGCAAAAATATTTGTTTAGTATCTCTGCCTTTTCACAATCTCCCTCTGCCCACCCTCCCCCTTTATTAAGCCTCACTATCCCTCCCTTGGTCTTCCTTCGCTCCCTGATGTACCTATAAAAGGTTTTATCCCCCTTCTTAACTGAGTTGGCTATCTTTTCCTCGGTTTGGGCCTTTGCTGTTCTGACTGCCTTCCCAGCTTCCTTTTGCTTTAACTGATACAGTTCTCTGTCCTGCTGCTTCTGTGATTCCTTGTACTTCCTGAAAGCTTTCTTTTACTCTTGAACCTTCACTGCCACTTCCTTTGAGAACCATAGTGGTTTCTTACATCATTTAGTTTTGTTTATTTGCTTCACACAAAGGCTTGTTGCCTCTGTGCTGGCAGTTTTTATTATTCCTCATTGTTCTTCCACCCCTCCTTCCTGCCCATTTGCTAGTGCATTCCTTAGGCACTTACCCATTTTGGCAAAGTCAGCCCTCCTAAAGTCCAGTACCTTTGCCTTTGTATGGCTTGACTCTATTGCTGTGTTTATTGTGAACCATACTGTTCGAGTGGTCGCTAGTTCCCAGATGGCTACCCACTTCTACATCTGTGATCCTCTCTTCATCTCCATTTGAGAGAACCACGTCTAAGATTGCCCTCTCAAGTGGGCTCAATACTAGTTGTCTAAGGCATCCCCTGTAGGGCATCTAGAATAACCCCACTCAAGTGGCTGCGTAACTGCACTCCAGTTAACATCTGGCATATTCAGATCACCCATCAGCAATATCTCCCTTTTTGCCATACTAAGTGTACTTTCTATCATTTCCTTGTCCATTTCCTCCCCCTGAGAGGGTCTGTATACAACCCCTGTGCGGATTTGTGGTGCCATTGCGGTCTCCAAATTTACCCACAGTGCTTCTTCTCCTCCCTGTTTTCTCTTTTGTTCTGTTACTTTGATTCCTTCTCTTATGTAAAGAGCTACTCCTCCTCCTCTTTTACCCTCTCTGTCTCTCCTGTAGATAGTGTATCCTGGTATGTTTACGTCCCAGTCATGGTTTTGTCCGAACCATGTTTCTGTGACTGCCACGATATCCAGATGTTCCTCCTCCATCAAGGCCACTAATTCAGGAAGCTTGTTACTCAGACTACGCGCATTGGTACTCATTGCAATGAATGAGAATAATATCATTTTTGTAAATATCAAAGCCAGCATTATATTATAGACAGGTGCAGAGAAGGGGCAAAACATGGCATATTTTTTTATTCTTCAACATCGTCCATGAAGAAGTCCTCATAGTCTTCAAGACTGGAATTGTCACCATAGGAGAATTCACTCTTCATCACTGCTTCAACCACTTGGAAGAGTCATCCTCACCAAAACTTGGCCAATTCAAGCTTCAGCTCAAACAGTACCTTGTATCAACAACTCCTGTGACTACTTCATCTAATGGATGCCCTACCAACCCCCCCGGGTACTCCTGTGTCTGCCTCGATCTCGGTAGACAAGTTATACCTCTAGAACTACTCCTCTCTCCTGCCTCCAGCAAAAATACTCTCTCCTCTACCTACCCTCCCTTCAGTATTACCTCTGGTTGCCCCTTACCCTTACCCTCCCTCCTCCCCATTTGTCCCCTCCCTTCTTTCTGCACACCTCTATACCAATCTCCAGCAGTTCCTTCCTCTCCCCCCACTCCCCCACTCCCCTTGCAAAGAATGATAAGGTATAAGGCTGCTCCCCTCACCCCTCTAACTACTCTTACCCTCCTATCTCCTTCTCCCTCCTGTTCCTCTAACCTTTACCCTATTTTATAATGCTTGAATATAATTTACTGTGTTTAACAATTTATTTTCTTGATGTATAATTGTTTAATTGTCATTTTAGATTACCTCTTTTAGTCTTCCCTGTGTCAGTATGTAACCCCACCCACTGACATGGAACCTTTGTAAATGAGTGCCTGTGCCCAAAGATATTAAAATCCTAGACCATAATAAATAAATAAAATAAAAATAAAATAAACTTCTATGGTGCTAGCAATGTTGTACAGCCCAGTCTGCTGACAGCACTTTCCTCCTCATCATCACTGTCATGCAATGATGTAACAAGGGACATGATTCTTCTCAGTGGAATGTGTGACTGATCCATTTTAACTTGTGTACTTGTCCTGCACAGTGGCACTTGCTGAACTGAAAACCCACTCCACACTGACACTGGAGGATGGGAAGCTCAGGTACTTAGGAGCAACGCAGTCAGTGGTGGCCAGTCCTTGATTGTAGTGCCCCAGTATAACAGGGGCTCATCTGCAATGGAAAGAGTCCTTGTATCTGTTGAATAGGCATCTACCGTGCATTTCACTACTCGCTCACGTGCAGCGTGATCCTCCTCCTCAGTTTTCTTCATATCTGAGACTTGCTCCCGACTTAGAGTGGCCCAAATGGGATTCAGCATCTGTTCTTTGAAATAATGTGCTATTTCTGCAGGTTTAGTCTGTGATGATGAGTAGGTGGTAGCAACACCTGGTTGCTGTGCAGTACCCTCATTTGCCTTTCCCCCAGTGCCTGTAGTACCAACTGTGCCGTGCTTACAATTTATGTCAGAAGTTTGGTCAGTTTTGGCACCTGCTGACACCCACCTTTAATTATGGCTGCAAGCCCATGTTTATAACGTGGATCAAGCATTGTGGCAATCCCAAACTCCTCAGACTGCAGAACGTAGTTAATGTGGGTATTAGAGTCTAACGTGAACAGCGTCTGTTCCATCAAGTCACAACTTGATCTGTCACCACCTGCCTCCAGCTGTTGCTGCATGTTCAGCAGTGCCTGCCTCAGCACATGTGGTAGAGGGATGGACTTACTGATTCAGGCAGTGTCCCCACTCACTGCCTGTGTAGCATGTTCAGCAGTGCCTGCCTCAGCACGTGTGGCAGAGGTATGGTCTTACTGATTCAGGCAGTGTCCCCACTCACTGCCTGTGTAGCATGTTCAGCAGTGCCTGCCTCAGCACGTGTGGCAGAGGTATGGACTTACTGATTCAGGCAGTGTCCCCACTCACTGCCTGTGTAGCATGTTCAGCAGTGCCTGCCTCAGCACATGTGGCAGAGGTATGGACTTACTGATTCAGGCAGTGTCCCCACTCACTGCCTGTGTAGCATGTTCAGCAGTGCCTGCCTCAGCACATGTGGCAGAGGTATGGACTTACTGATTCGGGCAGTGTCCCCACTCACTGCCTGTGTAGCATGTTCAGCAGTGCCTGCCTCAGTACGTGTGGCAGAGGGATGAACTTACCGATTCAGGCAGTGTCCCCACTCACTGCCTGTGTAGCGTGTTCAGCAGTGCCTGCCTCAGCACATGTAGCAGAGGGATGGACTTACTGATTCAGGCAGTGTCCCCACTCACTGCCTGTGTAGCATGCTCGAAGGGCCTTAGAATCAAGATGAGCCTATCTGTTTGGTGCCACTGCTCGGCAGTGAGACACATGGAAGCCCCAGTCCTGTCACGGCTTGCATGAAGTAGCATGTATATCTTAAGTCCCCGGTGCCCTTTTGCTGTGCATTTGCCCTAATGGAAATCGATATTCTACAATCACCACCATCACATGAATCCATTAGCTACTGGCCCTGTGACATGCACCTCCTCCTCAAGACAAGTCTCATCAACTTTCTGTACATGTTCCAGCTTACCCGCACTCTCTTGTCACACACTATCCAGCTCCTCCCAGTCAGTAGCACCAACAGCACCAGTTCCCAAGTGCACACCACCAACAGCCACCTCCGTGCCCATGGTTGGTTGTTTGGTGGTGCTGCTGCTTTCTCTGTCACTTGACACATCCATCAACATGACTGCAGCAGATGTGACAGAGAAAGATTTAGAGGCGGAAATGTCACCACCATTGTCAAATACTTGGGTGCTACTGCTACTGCCTGCCACAGTCTCCTCAGAACAGTGTACCTCTGCTCCCACTGACACTTTCTGTGTCACTGCACAACTGTTAGGGACCACAGATTGGGAAATGTTCTTTTTTGTCTCTTTATGACCTCTCCCTTTATTAGGCTGTCCACAATATTTCCCTTTATTTGACCTTTTCTTCCCAGTCATTCTTCTGTGCTTCAGTACAGGAACAAACAGTGATCATTTACAATTGTTAATGCACAGTGAGTGCAGGGATTTGTTCACAACACAACTGTGACACAAGTCAGACACAATAACTCAGTATTGTTAATGCACAGTCCGGGCAGGGATTTTTAGAAGAAGAGAATTGTGCCAGAAGGGACACAGCAATCACTTAATATTGTTACTACACTGTCGGCACAGGGATTTTTTTTCTGAACACAATAGTGACAAAGGTAGACAACCTCTAGCCAGAGTTGATACGGCTGTGGCGAGCTGCGAAATGACCAAAGTTACACATGTGCATAGAAAATTTTGAATGGCTGGGTGTAACTCAGCCATTTTTATGTTGGCTCACGCATGCACAGCCAACAGATTGTGGTAGTAGCAGATTTGGAGGAGCAGTCACTGTTGGGCGAATGCAGGGCACGCATCAGTAGGTGCGTCCCTCATTCCCCAATCAGGCAGCATGCAGGCGCCACGTCAGCAATTTGGAATGTGGCCATCAGATCTAACAAAAGGTTCACTGCAATGAGAGTGCAGATCTCATGCAGCGTGACCACAACACACCTCCTGATGTGCACGCAACCCTGCCGCCACCTCCTGTCAGTATGGCAACGCGGGAGCCCACTCTCCATTTGCATAATAACCCCCCTCCCATTTACAATGTATGCCGAAGGGGTGCCCAACCACCTGCATCATGCGTTGCCCCACAATGTTTTCTTTCTCTGCCAATGGGGCCCAATCCCCATCAGCTTCAGTGCCCAAGTGATGTTGCCAACGAGGAGCCTACTCCCCATCAGCATTATGTAGCACCCCCCACTTTTGTTGTGTGCCAATGGGGGTGCCCAATCCCAGTCGGCATAATGTATCCTCCCCCTTTTGTTGTGTGCTGATGTGGGTGCCCAATTTCCCATCTGCTACAGCTGCCCCCCCCCAAAAAAGAGTCTGTTGGCAAACTGGGAGCCCACCCCAGCATGCCACATGCTCCTGTTAAAAGAGAAACGGTGCCGCAATTTCTATTTTTTTACCGTGGCAAAAAAGGAAACGGTCCCTTGCGGTCTTCCTTCCCCCCTCCCACAACCCACTCCCACACACTTTGCACCCTGTCTCCCCACACCCCTCACCCCATACTTAACTCCAGAGTCCGGTGCGATGATCTTCGGTGGACCGGGAACGCGTCTGCACTCTTCATAGCTGACCATGAACTGAGGAAATGCCAGTAAGCTGTATAATGGAATAAATAGGGTTTTTTCAACTTTGATGCATATCTCAGGCATTTTTTTGAATTTTGGCACCAAATTTTCAACATGGGGTTTTTGGGACCCCTTCTCATGAATTCTGGCACTGTCATGGCATTAATCAGCCCCAAAGGTGATTTCGCAGTCACTGTGCAGAATCACATTTCAGGACTGATTAACAAAATGACAGTGCCAGTGTTCATGAGGAGGGCTCTCAAAAGCCTATGTTGCAAATTTGGTGGAAAATCCTCAAAATGACTGTTTTACATGTTGAATTGCGTAGTTTCCATGCAGGATCATAACCCTTGAATCTGTAATATTTTCACTCCAGATTTTCAAAATTGGCATTTTCCACACCTCCTTATGAACAGTATAGCTGTCATTTTACATATCCTGGCTGAAATGTGTTTTCGCATGTCTGGCACAGAATAGCCGGGTTGTTGCACAAAATCAGTTTTCGGGACAGTTTCAGGAAATGATGGTGACACTGTTCATGAGCAGAAGTCCTAAAATGCCTATGTTGAAAATTTGGTGACAAAATTCCATAAAATGACTGTGTTACAAGCATGCGTTGCGCAGTTTCCACGCATCCCTGTAACTTTGCAAATTTGCACTATTTTCATGCCAGATTTTCAACACTGGCATTTTTTTTACACCTCCCTATGAACAGTACAGCTGTTATTTTTCACATCCTGCCCTAAATGTGTTTTCGCACCTGTGGCGCACAACGGCATGGTCGCTGTGTGAAATCAACGTTTCAGACACATTAACAGAATCACACTGCCACTGTTCATGAGGGGAGGTCCCAAAATGCCTATGTTAAAGTTGTGGTTAAAAAAATTCCCCAGATAATTGGGTTACTGACATGTGTTGCACAGTTTATATGTATGCTGATACCTTCACCAATTTTTCATATTTTCACTCCAGATTTTCAACGTTGCCATTTTTTTACATCTCCTCATGAACAATACAGTTATCATTTTCTACATCCTGCCCACAGTATGTTTTCATCCCTGTGTCACCAAATAGCACGGCCGCTGTGCAAAACCACCTTTCAGCTAACAAACTGATAGTGCCGCTTTTCATGAGGTGGGCTCACAAAAAGCCCATGTTGAAAATTTGGAGTGAAAATACCAACACACGCCTACAGTGTTAGGGTTTCCAACTGTAGCACCCCACCCTGTAGAGACTGACAGGTGTCAGGGGTGTGACTTGGGATCATCAGCTGTAATGCTCACGCCATTCCACCCCTACCCCCACCCTGAAGCCAGTGACAGCCATCGTGGTGTGCCTTGCACTGTTCGGCCACAAAGTTCACCTCATTCTCCTATACTTCACCCACCTCAGCATATTTCCTTATGGAATGGGGTAAGTATAACACCCAAAGACCCCAAAGCACACCACAACACTTGTCAGTGTCTATAGGGTAGGGAGCAGTGAAATGGCATGAGCGTTATACTGTAGCTGACGACCCAAAGGCACACCCCAATGCCTGTCGGTCTCTACAGGGCAGGGAGTGGGGTTGGCGTCATTTTAATACTTCACTGTCATTCCTATTATGTGTCTCTAACTCCAGCACTACCAATGCCAATGCCAGCGAGACAACATTTGGCATTGACAAATGCTTGTTATTATTTAGGCTTGTGGCAGATTTTGGAGGTGCGACAGTGTGGGCGAATGCAGGGCATGCTTTAGTAGGTGCGTCCCTCATTCCCCAATAAATCAGCATGCAGGTGCTCAAACAAGAAATATGCAAAGTGGTAAAAACTTGTAAAGAAAGTGCCGCTGCAATGAGAGACAAGCTTGTCATGCAGCAGCACAATAACAAGCCTCCCGACATGACTTTCCTGATGAAGTATTTTAATAAACATGGCTGCAGTGGCTCTGCCACCTGCCACACAATGCCTACAAAGCTGACTTTAGGGGTGCCTAATCCCCCTGTCGGCATGAAAAATAACCACCTCCCCAAGATCGAGTGGCACACTGGATACACACCCCAGTGCGCCTCGCCATAATCAAAGCCCACAGTCGTCGGCATGTTCCGGCCCCAACCCCCATTCTGTGCCACACTGGGAGCCCACCCCAGTGTGCACAAAGTTCCTCACACCTGTAAAAAAACTGTCCGTGGTGTTCTTTTTTTTTTAATTACCTGAAAGAAAATGATCCCTCACCATGGGTCCCTCCCCAACCCACACCACCCTCTGCACACACCTTCTCACCCCCTCACCCCATACTTACCTCTGGAGTCTGGCGCGATGATCTTCGGTGGACCAGGAACACATCTGGCCTCTTCAAAGCCGACCACAAATTGAAGAAATGCCGGTAAGCTGTACAATGGCATAAATGTTTTTTTTCAACTTAGGTGGATATCTCAGTCATTTTTTTGAATTTTGCCTCCAAATTTTCAACATGGGATGCTTTGGACCCCACCTCATGAACACATGCACTGTAATGTCGTTAATCAGCCCCAAAAGGTCATTTTGCGGTCACTGTGCAAAATCACCCTTCAGAACTGATTAGCAAAACAACAACGCCACTCTTCATGAGGTGGGGTCCCAAAAACCCTATCTTGAAAATTTGGTGGAAAAATTCCAAAACATGAGCAGTTTCAATGCACACTCATAACTTTGACAGTTTTTAATATTTTCTCTCCAGATTTGCAACATTGCCCTTTTTTCACACCTCCTTATGAACAGTACAGTGGTCATTTTTCAAATCCTGCCCGAAATATGTTTTCGGGCATGTGGCGCGTACAATGGCGCAGTCGCTGTGGGAAATCGATGTTTGGGCCAGATTAACAAAATCACAGTGACACTGTACATGACTGGAGTTCCCAAAATGCCTATGTTGAAAATTTGGTTAAACAAATCCCCAAAATAATTGTATTATGGGCATGCTTTGCGCAGTTTCTACGTGCACTCATGATGTAACCAATGTTTCAGATTTTCCCTTCAGATTTTCAACAATGCCATTTTTTACACCTCCTCATGAACAGTGCAGCTGTCATTTTTCACATCCTGCCTGAAATGTGTTTTCGCACTTGTGGTGCCAAAATGCACAGTCGCTGTACAAAATCACCTTTCGGCAAACAAACTCATAGTGCCACTGTTCATGAGGTGGGGTCACAAAAGGCCAATATTGAAAATTTGGAGTGAAAATACCAACAAATGCCCTGGGCATTAGGGTTTCCAACTATAATGCCCCACCCTGTACAGACTGACAGGCAGCAGGGGTGTGACTTGGCATTGTCAGCTGTAATGCTCACGCCATTCCACCCCCACACCATGCAACCAGTGACAGATGTCAAGGTGTGCCTTGGACTCTTCGGCCCCAATGTTCACCCCATTCTCCTACACAGCACCCATGTCAGTATATTCCCTTATGGAATGGGATTAGTGTAAGGCCTGAAGACCCCAAGGCACATTGAGGCACTTGCCGGTCTCTGCAGGGTAAGATGAGGTGAAATGGCGTGAGCGTTATGGCCAATGACCCAAAGGCACACCCCAATGCCTGTCACTTTCTGCATGGTGGGGCTGGGGTCAGCGTCAGTTCACTGCTTCACTGCCAGTCCTATTGTGCATCTCTCTAAAGCCAGCAGTGCCAATGCCAGTGCCAGCAAGCCAACATTTGGCATTGACAAATGCTTGTTTGGAGTTGTTTCATCAAATGTTCAATATGGCCTATTTGGGACCCCACCTCATGAAGAGTGCCACTGTCGTTTTGTTCATTTGTCCCAAAAGGTGATTTTGCAGAGGTGCCATGCCATTCTGTGCCACAGGTGCGAAAACACATTTTGGGCAGCATGTGAAAAATGATAGCTATACTGTTAATAATGAGGTGTGCAAAACTGGCAATGTTGAAAATATGGCATGAAAATATAAAAAATCGGCAAAGATAGGAGCATGCATGGAAACTGTGCAATGCACACTCATAGCACAGTCATTTTTAGAATTTTTTCACCAAATGTGCAACATGGACTTTTTGGGACCCACCTCATGAACAGTGGCACTGTCCTTCCATTAATCAGTCCCGAAAGATATTCCATGCAGTGACCACAAAATCACCTTTCAGGACTGAATAATGAAATGACAGTGGCAGTGTTCATGAGGTGGGGCCCCAAAAACCCCATGTTGAAAATCTGGGACCCAAATTCCTTAAAATGGCTGAAATACAGTATCAACATAAGTTGAAAACCCCATCGACTGCCATTATATCATGCTTACCTTTGATTCTTCAGTTTGCAGTTCGACTTTGAAGAGAGCAGACTTATCCCGGTCCAGAGAAGATAACAGTGCCAACCTCTGGAGGTAAATACAGGGTAAGTGTGTGTGTGTGTGTGTGTGTGTGGAGGTGGGTGCTCAGTGGGAGGTGGGGATGGGTAAGGGGACTGGGGTAACGACGAGAGACTGTTTTCTCTTTTACAGGTAAAAAAAGACATTGGGGGATGATTTTCTTTATTTACAAGAAAAAAACATAAATTTGGGAACATTGGAGTGGGCTCCCAGTGTGCCACATGACTTGGGGGTACATCATGCTGACAAGATGATTGGGCACCCTGATGTCGGGGCAGGGAAAAAAAGAAAAAAACATAAATTTGGGCACTCTGGGGTGGGCTTCCAGTGTGCCACATGAGTTGGGGGATACATGATGCCTACATGGGGATTAGGCACCCCGATGTCAGCACGGGGATGGGGAATGGAGGGAACAGGGAGGACAGCAGCAGTGGGAGGAAGCAGAAGGGTTTTATTTGTTGCTGGTGCTGGGAGGGAACAGAGGGAGTTGGGAGGACAGGAGCAGTGGGAGGGTGCAGGAGGAGTGCCAACAGCAAGATGGAGACGTGACACAACTGCCACGTGTAGCATTCATGCATGCATAGTTGCAGTGACTGGCATTCTGCCATTCACAATATGGTGGCACCAGCAGAACTTCACATGCATGTGAGGCATGCAAATGCAGATCGTGTCCCAGAATAGTTGAAATAGTGCGGTTGTCACTCCAGAGTGACCGATCATGGTGGAGTGTTACAAGATCCATTGGCCTTTTAGAAGGATACTTCCATAGGTCCAATGGGAAGGTGCCACGATCAGCCATTTTAAGGTAACAGATTGACTACTAAATGGCTCACAGCTGTAAAATGTAGGAATCTGGTGCACTCAAGAGAGGCTCCTTGTGCAAGAGCAAGGGCGGCCTGTGCTCTGCAGTCATATCACAGAAAGCACAAAGTCTGGGATTCAAGTAGCCACATTTTATTGCAGCAAAGGTGTACACGACAGAACCCTACATCCCTAGCACTTCAGCCAAACTCAAAGCCTTCCTCATGAAGAGGGTCTGAGGAATAGTGAACAATGCCCAATTTTAAAGTGATAAATTAAAGACACACTCACCCTAAGTGATATATTTCATTCAGTGTAAAACACATTTTACAAAAACATTCAAATTGATTGATGTATAAGTGAGTTAGAGCATGACTGTACTAAACCTCTGTGTCTCACTTGTTTAATTCATATTAATGAGATGTAATCATTTGATTTAACACAATTTAACAGTAAGGAAGTTTGCACAAGTCAGGTACTCAAGCTTACTCATTTCTTTAAAGGGAAGGAATAATGAGAAAATATATTCAGTTACATATATGACATATATGACTACATACAAGAAAGGTGGGGTTTAAACTTGTAAGGGGGGAAGGGATGAGGGAGGGGCTGACCAGAAGCCCTCTCCTCCAGATGAGGGGAGTAGCCATCAAGCCCAGAGGGGGGGGGAAACAGACTGGAGGTGGAGGTTTCAGAAGGAGCAGGGGGAGGATGGAAGTATAAGGAATCTGGGTGGGGTTCGACAAAGAGGATCAGGGATAGGGGTGGGGGTTGGTTAGTAAATTCAGGAGCTTGGAAACAAGTTGCCGGAGTTCCAGGCCATGCTGTTCGGGGTGGATGTGGCGGTGGTCACGAGACGTGACAACAAAAACCATGACTGGGACCTAAATGTACAGGGGTACACTATGCTTAGGAAGGATAGAAAGGAGGTCAGAGGGGTGGAGTGGCTATGTTCATTAGAGATGATATAGAAATTGCTATGGTAGAAGAGGCAGAGGGAAACGTGGAGGCTTTATAGGCCTTATGGGTCCTCCGATCCCCAGCAGGAGATAAGGTCAAGCTGGGAGTAGCATATAGCCCCCAGGATGAGTGATGTTCTAGAGGATGGTTTGCTGGACAACATCATTGCCAGTGTGGTCCAAAAGGGAAGGAGTGGTGTTGATGGGGACCTTAATATGCCAGGTACAAACTGGGGAACCATGTCTCTAAGGTGGCCAAGGAGCAGAGGCTGCTGGATGGCTTCAGGATGTGTTCTTAACACAGCATGTGATGGAGCCACAAGGGAGGGGCATGTCTGGATGTGGTTCTGGCAGATGGGGATCTAGTAGGGACATAGCTGCGGACCCCTGACTGGGAGTGACCACAATACTGTCTGGTTTCAAATAAGCATGGGGAAGTGGGTGAGGATCTAGGACACTGGCAGTGGATTTCAGGGGCAGACTTTATGGGCATGGAAATATTCTCAGGATCACTTGAGGGATTACCTCAATGACAAGTGTGGAAAGGAGATGGGAGGTCATAAAACGGGGACTTCATGAGGCAGTCAGGATCTGCGCTAAGTTGAAACGTAAGGGAGCAAGGTCATGTAAACCATGCTGGTGGTCCAGTGAGGTACAGGTAGCAGTCAGAGAAAAGAAGGCGGCCTACAAAAAATATAAAACAACAAGAGGGGATAGGGATAAGGAAATGTACCAGCTTGCATCTAGAAAAGTCACCCGTATGGTGAGGGGAGCAAAGTCCAGTAAAGAGCAGCGGCTGGCACAGGGGATACATGGAGGGGAAAAGGGGTTCTTCTGGTACATTGGGGAGCGGAGAAAAACTAAGGGCCATCTCAGCAGATTGAGATCAGAAGGAGGGTGGGTGGAAGAGGCGAGGGACCAGGCAGAGGTATTTGAGTACTTTGCCTCTGTGTTCACTAGGAGGGGATGGGATATCTACAAAACAAGGCATGAAGGGGATAGAGCGGCAGGAGTGGGATCAGGGCAACAGAAATGGAGCAAGAGGAGGGAAAGGTACCCAGGGGGTCACATCTGGATAAGGATAAAAGACCAGTAAGTGGGAGGGAGCGGATGTGCTATCTCCACCAAAAGGGTGTGGTTAGCCCTCAAAGCCCTAAAGAAAACAAATCTCCTGGGCGGATGGCATTCATCCGAGAGTACTATGGGAATTGGTGGACATACTGGCTACCCCTGACGGAGCTTTCAGCAGGTCACTTGAGACAGGGAGGGTACCTAGGGATTGGCAGAGAGCACATGTGGTACCAATCCATAAAGGGGGTCGAGGGAAGTACCAGGTAATTATAGACCCATCAGTTTGACCTCGGTGGTGGGAAAATTAATGGAGAGTATACTAAAGGAACGATTGGGGTGTACTTGGACGAGGTGGGAGGTCTGGATAGTCGGCAACATGGGTTTGTGCCAGGTAGATCATGTCAAACCAACCTTGTGGAGTTCTATGAATGGGTAACATCAGAACTGGACAGGGGTAAGCCTGTGGATGTATTATTCTTGGACTTCAGCAAGGCGTTTGACTCTGTCCCACAATGGTCTGGTGGAGAAACTGATGGGGTTAGGAGTAGGCCCTTTGATGGTCAGATGGATTGAAAACTGGCTAGCCGGACGCACTCAGAGAGTAGTGGTCTGTGGGGAGCTCTCGAACCCTAGAGAGGTTGGTAGTGGGGTACCACAGGGCTCGGTCCTGGGTCCGATCCTGTTTAATGCATACATATCGGACATCAGGGAGGGTATAGGGTGAAATGAGTCTCTTCGGATGACTCCAAGATGGGAGCAGTAGTTGAGGGAGAAGAGGGAGGGTGGCCTGCAAGGGACCTGGACACCCTGGAAAGCTGGGCTCACACATGGAAATTAAATTTCAATATCACCAAGTGCAAGGTGTTGCATCTTGGTGGGAACCTAAACACAGGTACACCTGGGAGGGGCGCTGGAGGCCTCAATGAGGAAAAAGACCTATGGGTCATGGTGGATACATGTATGAATAACTCTGAGCAGTGCAGGAGAGCAGCTCGCAAGGCAAACAGGATGTTGGGATGCATCAGTGAGGATCACCTCTAGGAGCAAGGAAGTGATTCTGCCGCTGTACAATGGACTGGTTAGACCACACCTTGAGTACTGTGTACAGTACTGGAGACCACATTTGAAGAGGGACATACAGCTCCTGGAGAGGATACAGAGGAGGGCAACAAAGATGATCACGAGGGCTAGGGATTTGACTTACGAGGACAGACTTGAGGAGCTCTGCCTGTTTTCATTGGAGGAGAGGAGAGACAGGGGACATGATTGAGGTCTCAAGTACCTCAAGGAATAAATAGGGTAAACATGGAGGATCTTTAGACTAAAGCAGGGAGGTATCACCAGAGGGCATGGTTTGAAGTTGGAAGGTGGAAGGGTGAGGGGAAAAGGAGGAGGTTTTCACTGAGAGGGTGGTGGACCCTTGGAATGCACTGCCTGGTGAGCTGGTTCAGAGATCCAGTGGAGACCTTCAAGAGAGGGTGGGACAGACACAGAAAGTGGATGTATCAGATGATGGCCTGTCCCGGGGGGAGGGGATGGATGATAGGGGTTTCTAGAGAACAAGGGATGGGAGGGTCTCGGCACCCAACTAAGCATCTAGGTTCGAGCAGACTCGATAGACCGTAAGGCCTAATCTGCTGGCAAATAGTATGTTAGTATGTTAGTATATCTAAGTAACAGTGGAAGAGAAGGGGAGTTTATTTAGGGGTAGGTAGCTGTATAATAACCATGGCGGACTGATTAGCCTAGTGGAAGGTGTTGCAGGCTCCAGAGAGGTGAATGCACCACAGCTAGGAGTTGAAATCCCCCAGCAGGAAGAGCTTGCCAAAACAAAATAGATGTGTTAGTAACGATATTAAAAGAAATGATCCTGATTAACAAAATGGAGGCAGTCCAGAGAAGGGCAACCAAAATGGTGCAGGAACTGCATCAGAAAACATATGAGGCCAGATTAACGGAGCTCAATATGTATACCCTAGAGCAAAGGAGGGAGAGAGGTGATATGATCGAAACATTCAAACATCTTAAGAGCATTAACAAGGTGAAAGCGTCTGACATGTTTCGATATAAGAAAAATAGCAGGACAAGAGGACACAGCATGAGATTAGAGGGAGGCTGATTAAGGGGTAATGTGAGGAAGTTCTTTTTCACAGAAAGGGTGGAGGATGCATGGAACAGCCTACCTCAGGAAGTGGTGGATATGAATATAGTGCAGGGCTTCAAACAGGCAAGGGATAGGCAGAAGGGAGCAATACAGATGAGTATAACTAGATAGGCCATTGACAGAGTAAAGGCCTATGGCACATTCATAAGGTAGTAAAAATGAGCAGACTGAATGGGTCTTGTGGTCCTTATCTGACGTCAACTTCTATGTTTCTATGTTTCAAGGATAGTGGAGAAAAGATGAGAAAGTCTATAGGAAAATCCTTTAAACCTGTATTAATTATAATCCTTTATGTGGTATTTTGCTCGGAACAGGACCAGAGAAAAATAATGTGGTCTAATAATTTAGATATAGGTAGAAGTAAGGTGGAATAAGTAATTAAGGGGGATTTTATGTCAGAAAGGCAATGGGAGTTGTGGTGATTAGGAGGTAACAGAAACTGCAAAAGGCCAGTTTCTGGACTAAGTGAAAAACTAAAAAAATTGTGATAACCATGTTTTTCCAAACAGACACACATAGGATTTACAAATACTAAGTTAGACAGTTAGGAAAAATGGGTGTTTGACAAAAATATGAACCAATACCTGGCCCAGATTATTACCTGGTACAGGTTTATTGACGTCATAGTTATTTAGACAGGTGACACAAATCTTAAAAGCCATGGACTACTTAAACAATAACACAGTGGGGTTAGAATTCACTTACAAAACTAACAAACAGAAACAAATAGCTTTTTTGGACCCAGAGTTATCAGGAACTTGGCAAATGCATAAACACTGCAGGATATAGAAAAGATTCAGCAGATAATGCCATCCTACATGCTAGGAGTGCCCACCCAAACAAACTTATCTCCTCCATACCACATGGAGAAAGGATAAGAGTGAAAATAAATTGGTTAAATGGATAGGAATTTTTAAAACAGGTGAGAGACCTCAAAAACAGATTATCACTGAGAGGCTACACGTAGGAGACCTTAACAGAAGCATTTGAGAATGCAATACTACTCAATAGAGACATACAGATTTAGTTTAGTTGCCATATTGGTCCTTGTAAGAACAGATCCAGAAGCAAATGGTTTGATGATACTCCTTATTGGGCCAACACAGATGTTACAAAAAGAACACAGTGCCTAAGCTTTCAGACCAACCAAGTCCTGGTCAAACCATTTGCTTCTGGATCTACTCAATAGAGAGGAAATGTTAATACTTAAGAAAACTAGAGAGTATAAGGAAAAGGAAAATACTAAAAGTAAGGACACAAGAATGTTTGTAACAGAATTTAACCCCCTGGCAGGTAAAGTCTGTGGTATATTACAGAAGGTGGGAAATAACAGACAGGACAATATTTTAAGATTTAAAACACACCTGTAACCTCTGCCATACTACACTGGAGTTATAACATTCTTGTGGTGGTTTATTACAAACATCTTAACAGGTGCATGAGTCTCTTCAGTTTTTTCCTTGTTGCTTGTAGGCTCACTCTTCACCCTTGAGTATTTATAAACAGTCCTACCTGTGGACTCTCATGAGGGTTCCTCTCCAGTCTCCTCCAACCAGTACATACCAGGAAACATGGGTAAAATCGATAAGTCCGACATGAAGCACATCAGCAGGGCTTCCTCGGGTTCTGACTTCTCATGCCTTTCCCTTCTCAGTACCACCTTGCCTTTCTCCCTCTGGTTCCTCATCTCGAGGCATCTCCCCTCGGCCTCTTTCCATCGACACTCTGCATCCATCCAGTGGTCGTATAACCAGTGTACAAGTTCCTTTGGTCCTGCGGTACCTCGCCCAGGCTACCATCCCCAGTCATCCTCTGATCTGGCAGTGCCTCATCCAGGCCACTGTTTCCACTCATCCTCCGATCTGACAATGCCTCATCCAGGCCACTGTTTCCACTCATCCTCTGTTCTGACAGTGCCTCCTCCAGACCACTGTTTCCACTCATCCTCTGATCTGGCAGTGCCTCGTCCAGGCTACTGTTTCCACTCTTCCTCCAATCTGACAGTGTCTCATCCAGGCCACTGTTTCCACTCAACCTCTGATCTGGCAGTGCCTCGTCCAATCCACTGTTTCCACTCATCCTCCAGTCTGACAGTGCCTCACCCAGGCCACTGTTTCCACTCATCCTCTGATCTGACAGTGCCTCATCCAGGCCACTGTTTCCACTCATCCTCTAATCTGACAGTGCTTCATCCAGGCCACTGTTTTCACTTATTCTTTCAATCTGACAGTGCCTCATCCATGCCACTGTTTCCATGTATCCTCTGATCTGACAGTGCCTCCTCCAGGCCACTGTTTCCACTCATCCTCTGATCTGACAGTACCTAGTGCAGGCCACTGTTTCCACTCATCTCTGATCTGGCAGTGCCTCATCCAGGCCACTGTTTCCACTCATCTCTGATCTGGCAGTGCCTCGTCCAGGCCACTGTTTCCACTCATCCTCTTATCTGGCAGTGCCTCATCCAGGCCACTATTTCCACTCATCCTCTGATCTGGCAGTGCCTCGTCCAGGCCACTGTTTCCACTCATCCTCCAATTTGACAGTGTCTCATCCATTCCACTGTTTCCACTCATCCTCTGATCTGGCAGTGCCTTGTCCAACTCACTGTTTCCACTCATCCTCCAATCTGACAGTGCCTCATCCAGGCCACTGTTTCCACTCATCCTCTGATCTGACAGTGCCTCGTCCAGGCCACTGTTTCCACTCATCCTCTGATCTGACAGTGCCTCATCCAGGCCAGTGTTTCCATCCTGGGTCCATCTACATCAGTCTGGCAATGCCTTGTCCAATCCTGTTTCCGTGGTTTTCCTTCTGGTTCCTCTGAATTCTGGTCTGCACTCCGGTGGCACCTTCTTCCTCCTTAAATTCCATTGTGTCCACAGATTCTATCATGTGTGCCATCTTAAATGTTTGTCCCAATAGTCTGGACACCAGGGCTGGTGTCAAAGAGTGGTGTCTCCCTTTTGGCCTTAGATAACCAGAACCCAATCCCACTTCTCACACCAAATGTCACAGAGGGTGGGAAATAATGTTTGTAACAGAATTTAACCCCCCGGCAGGTAAAGTTTGTGGTATATCACAGAGGGTGGGAAATAATAGACAGGACAATATTGTAAGATTTAAAACACACAGCTCATGTGATATTTATTTACAAACTTACTTACAGAAAAGAAGAAAATAAACCAAAAAATAAGAAAAAAAACAAAATAAATAACCTTCAAGTCAGGTAACCAAAATATTTAGGCAATATAGTGACCACTTGTCCCTTCAGTGGTTTCTTGCAACTTCAACTGTTCAATACAGTCTTGGATTGTAGAAATGCTACAAACTCAGTATTTCTGTATCTACTCACTGACAGCTGACCTCTCCTTGTCACTTCCCAGGCTCAACTGACTTTTGTCCAGGAGAGGGGAGTATTTATACTCCTGGGTCATGGTCACATGACTCAGACCCTTAACATAAGGAGCCTATTTCTTTACTCAAGGTAGTGATTTAGAGTATACTAACATACTAATTGCCAGCAGAATAGGCCTTGTGGTCTATTGAATCTGCTCGAACCTCAGATCCCTAGCTGGGTGCCGAGGCCCTCCCTCCCTTGTGTTCCAGAAACCCCTATCATCCATCCCCACCCCCCTGGGCCAGGCCATCATCTGATACATCCACTTTCTGTGTGTTCCACCCTCTCTTGAAGCCCTCCACTGTGGATCTCTGAACCAGCCCACCAAAGAGTGCATTTCAAGGGTCCACCACCCTCTCAGTGAAAAACCTCCTCCTCCTCCTCTCCCCCACCCTTCCTCCTTCCAACTTCAAACCATGCCCTCTGGTGATACATCCCTGCTTTAGTCTAAAGATCCCCTCCATGTTTACCCTATTTATTCCCTTGAGGTACCTGAAGACCTCAATCATGTCCCCCCGTCTCTTCTCTCCTCCAATGAAAACAGGCAGGCTTCTCAAGTTTGTCCTCATATGTCAAATCCCCTAGTCCTCGTATCACCTTAGTTGCCCTCCTCTGTACCATCTCTAGGAGCTGTATGTCCCTCTTCAAGTGTGGTCTCCAGTACTGTACACAGTACTCAAGGTGTGGTCTAACCAGTCCATTGTACTGCGGCAGAATCACTTCCCTGCTCCTAGAGGTGATTCCCCCTTACGATGCATCCCAACATCCTGTTTGCCTTGCTAGCTGCTCTCCTGCACTACTCAGAATTATTCATACATGCATTCATCATGACCCCTAGGTCTTTTTCCCCTATTGAGGCCTCCAGCACCTCCCCTCCCAGGGTGTACCTGTGTTTAGGGTTTCCCTGCCCAAGATGTAACACCTTGCACTTGGTGATATTAAAATTTAATTTCCATGAGTGAGCCCAGCTTTCCAGGGTGTCCAGGTCCCCTTGCAGGGCCAACCTCCTCTCTTCCCCCTTAACTACTGCTCCCATCTTGGAGTCATCAGCCGAGAGACTCATTTCACACCCTAAACCCTCCCTGATGTCTGATATGTATGCATTAAACAGGATCGGACCCAGGACCGAGCCCTGTGGTACCCCACTACCGACCTCTCTAGGGTTCGAGAGCTCCCCACCGACCACTACTCTCTGGGTGTATCCAGCTAGCCAGTTTTCAATCCATCTGATCATCAAAGAGCCTATTTCCAACCCCATCAGTTTCTCCACCAGACCATTGTGGAGGACAGAGTCAAACGCCTTGCTGAAGTCCAAGAATAATACATCCACAGGCTTTCCCCTGTCCAGTTCTGATGTTACCCATTTGTATCTACATGAGTCCTCCATATAATAATCCCTTCTACCTTCTTTAGTATATCACCAAATTCCCCCTGTATCACACTGTAGCCAGACATATATAGAAAACATGATAATGAGGCTATTAATTGCCTAGCAACCCTGAGGTAGCTACCTTGGTAACAGGAAGAGTGACAGTTCCTGATCAGACTGTCCTATAAAATAGGGACATTAGAGGGTGCTCACTCCTTAAGGAATTCCCCCACAAAAGCAGCAGCTCTGCTGAAGACATCTCTGAAACAAACAGTAAGCTTGTTTATGTTTATATTTGTTTCCCTTCTACACTGACCCAAAATTACTCAATCTCATTTACATGGCTAGCGACTACATAGACAACTACAGAACAGTTTAATACAGTACAAAATACTCTATTGCAACTGCATAACGTTAACATAATGTTAACACTGTTCTAAGCCAGTTCTCCTGAGTCACTGCAACCCTTTTCAGTGTCTGGAGATTAGTAGAGCTCATAGCACTCCCAGCATGGTAGGAGCGACGTCTCCCCCATCACCTCAAAATCATCACCCAAGCGGAGGCTAAGAAGTATTTGACTCAAATCCTTGCTAAATCCACACACAGCAATGACACACTACACCTTAAGTTCATATCAGTCCCCCTGGACACAATCCTCCCCTACCTCACCCAAATCTTTAACATATCCCTAATATCTGGCAAATTCCCCCAGCTATGGAAATCTGCAGTTGTGACCCCAGTCTTCAAATGCGGAGACAGAACAAATCACTCATATTATCGTCCAATCTCAATTCTACTCCCTAGAATGCATAGTCTCAGACCAAGTAACTGACTACCTCGACAAGCATCAGCTGCAGTGCCCCCAACAGCACAGTTGCTGCAAGCAGCATAGTACCACCAGAGCACTTGTGGAATTCATTGCTTTTATCCATGCTGCACTTGATAGAGGGCACTTGATGGGGGCCACTTTCATTGACCTCACCGAGGCCTTCAATACAGTTAACCATGAGTTACTTCTGCATCAACTATCCATCATGGGACTCTTCCCAGAATCAGTATCATGGTTTAGGAGTTATCTTACTGGGCGAGTCCAAAAGGTGAAAATCTTGGATGTCTTCTCTGAAAACAAGAATATAACAGGTGTTATATTGGGCCCACTTCTCTTTAGTTTATTTCTTGATTGCCTTCCACTTGAAACCCAAGATAAGATCCCTCTGTATGCAGGTGATGCGGTTCTCTACTCATGTCACTCAGATCCCATAGCTTCAGAAAATCGGATGCAGGCTGACTTTACTGCAGTCAAAAACAAGTTCCTACACTCTAAATTACTTATGATCTTAAAAAAAAACTAAAACCACGATCTTTGCCTCCACACATAGTAAAGAGAGATTCTACCCACTAAATATACGTAACAGCCTAATGCACCCCTTGAGAAGGTTGAGAATTTTAAATACCTGGAGGTTATACTATAAAAAGCTCCCTCTCATTTGTTCAACACACTGGCCATCTAGCCATATCTGTAAATGCCAAACTGGGTCACCTATATCAAAACAGACAATGCCTCATTAATGATGCTTTAAGATTAGCTGTAACCAGCTCAGTAATGTCCATCATTGATTATGGACTTGTGGTCTATGAGGCTGCAACAAACTCAACCCTTAAATGTTTAAAAACTACATTAAATAAGGCCTGTAGGCTTGTTCTTGGTGCACACCCCCTTAAGCACACATGTGAGCTATATTCTCTATCAGGTTGGCTAAACCTTAATTACAGCATTCAGTTTCATACCTGCCTCCTTGCACTTGGATTAACCCCCCTGTGGTGGAAAACCTCCTCAGCACAAACAACAACATCAAGTACACCAGGGCCCAGATATTCAAACTGTGCCAGGCTGTGGCACCAGCCTGGGTGCAGCGCAACTTGGCTGCACAGGGGCGTTGACTGGGCGATATTCAAACGGAGCTGCGCCATGGCACAGCATCATTGAATATTGCACCCTGGCCACCTGCTGTGTGCATGGCACAGTGGCACTGCACCAGCGCAAGTGGCCAGAGTGGAGCAGGGGGATGCGCTAGTGAAAGTTCCGTTGCGCTATGCACAGCAACCGCGATATTCAAAAGTGCACATGCAAATGGGGCCATAATGTATGCAAGACACAAATGGGGCCATTTGCATGTCATTAGGGCCCCATTTGCATGCAGGTGCGCTGATGCCGGTTGACTTGTGCCTGGCGCCCTGCCAGGCAGCAGCCGTCGGGGACCGACACCCCGTGCATAGTGCGGCAATGTCCCCCACAGCCCGATCGTGGGCTTCAGTAAATATAAATCACGTCCAGTATCCTTGGTGGTCCAGTGGACCGCTGTCAGCCCGATCACGGGCATTTGTAAAATAAAATAAAGTCCTATATCCCTGGTGGTCCAGTGGACCGCTGTCCGGAAGATCGCGGGCATTTGTAATAATGAATTTAAGTCCAATATCCCTGGTGGTCTTGTGGACTGCTGTCAGCCCGATCACAGGCATTTGTAAAATAAAATAAAGTCCTATATCCCTGGTGGTCCAGTGAACAGCTGTCAGCCAAATCGCGGGCATTTGTAATAATGAATTTAAGTGCAATATTCCTGGTGGTCCAGTGGAACGCTTGCAGCCCGATCGTGGGCTTAAGTACAAAAAACACAAAGTCCTATATCCCTGGTGGTCCAGTGGACCTTGCACAGCCGATCATGGGCATTTGTATTAAAACAAATGGCGTCAATATACCTGGTGGTCAGCGGTACCCCATCCTCACCGCCCACTGGCCCCACCGCCCGCTCCCCTGGGTCAGCGGTGGGTGGCAGCACCACCTGCCTGCTGCCCGATGCCCATCGACTGACACCGTGGGTAGGCTGTATGCCCATTGGTCCACAGCATGAGCCAATGGGCATGCAGCCTAACCTCATACCACATTCCAGATATGTGAATGGATCCATTCACACATCTGGAATGTGTAACCTGCTGCTACGCTGCATGCCCATTGGCTCGCTATGTGTCAACAAAAGTGTGCAACTACCTCTGGTGTCGGTCGGCTGGCGATGGGACAGCAGTGGGTGGTGTGTGCCGCCCACCGCTGGACCGAGGGGAGCGGGCAGTGCCTGCGGGTGGTGGGGGTACCACTGGACCACCAGGGATATAGGACATGATATTTTCTTACTGAAGCCTGCGATCGGGCTGACAGCAGTCCACTGGACCACCAGGGATATTGGACTTAAATTCATTATTACAAATGCCTGTGATTGGGCTGACAGCAGTTCACTAGACCACCAGGGATATAGGACTTTATTTTATTTTACAAATGCCCGTGATCAGGCTGACAGCGGTCCACTAGACCACCAGGAAAATAGGACTTAAATTCATTATTACAAATGCCCGTGATTGGGCTGACAGCAGTCCACTGGACCAACAGAAAGATAGGCCATTTTTATTTTAAACAGATGCCCACGATCGGGCATGGGGGGGTGCCACCACAGAGATGCAGCTGGAGCTCGGGGGCCACCCACAGCTGGCAGCTGCCGTGTTGCGCCCTGCAATACGGCAGCTCACCTGTGGGTGTCCAGCCATTGTTCCTTTTTTTTTGGCTCACCTGTGTGCGGCACAAGTAGGGGTTGTGCATGCATGGACTCAGCACGTCCCGGGCTGAATATCAGGATGTGCAGAGTATGCATGAGCACGACTCCCCTACCTGCGCCTCATACATTACCGATGCTCTCCGGCGCATCGGGATTTGTGCCAGGCACAATCCACGTTTGAATATCGCACCGGGGCGCATCAGTGTGTTGCGTATGGTGCAACACTGTTGCACCATGTGCAACCCTTTTGAATATCTGGGCTCAGGAGTTCTAACTTCAATCCATTAAAAATATCACTTCATCGAACAACCTTAGGCCAATGGTCTCATGAGTACTGAGCACTCCTCAGGCTAAACTCGCTCAAAGATGACCTCCATACTCAATCAAAACTTGGCCCTTTCAAGTTTAGACTTTGAGCCTCCCTAGCTTTGTCCAGTAAGTGCAGCTGTGGACTCTAATCCCACCTCTCACACTACTACCTCTTTCTTACTTGTGGTTAGATCTTCCACTACTACTCTATACCCCGTGCTTCTCTATTCCCCCTTACTGTGGTCCCACCATCACCCCTAGTATTTCTACCAGCTGTCTCTTGCCCCAGACTACTGTCTCTCCCTGTTGTTCAACCTCACCCTCCTCCACCCACCCCTCACACCCCCTCACACTCCCTACTCTTTGCCACCAGCCCATTGACACATCAAATCCTGAGCAAGGGGCTCTCCTCCTGGTGTCTTCTTCCCTCTCTACAGCACATTACTTTACTCCCTCTCTCTCTGACTCCACTCACTATCTCCTAGCTCTTGACAATTGCTGCACTCATTTGCACCTGTTACATTCTATCTTTGACCATGTGTCTCAATGTCCATATTCTACAATAGCACTTCCGTGAACAACCGTTGAGTTAATTCAGTTGATTTTGACAAGAACTGTTTTTCAATGTTTGCCTTAATATTTTTTTCTTACACTTGTAGTTATGTACTATGTAAACCCAGCTCATATTTTGTCTGTTACCTCTGTTATATGAACTTAGTAATACCATTCCTGACATGGAGCCTTTGTAAATGAGCCTCTGGCTCAAAGATATTTGTAATCCGAGAAAGTAATTAATAAATAAAATTAAAAAATAAAATTCAGAATTCTGGCCATACTGATGGCTTGTGACTTTACCAGTACAGCTGATCTTCAAATCTAACTATTTAACTTAACATTTGTAAATCCTACTTGTGTCTGTTTGGAAAAACACAATTGTTTAAATTTTTCACTTAATCCAGGAATTGTCCTTTTGCAGTTTCTGTGACCTCCTATTAACCACAGCTCCCATTGTCTTTCTGAATTTAAATTCTCCTTAATTACTATCGCTCCTTATATCTATCTATAGTGAAAAGCTTCCTCGCATGAGAGGAGTGTGGTGCTGCTATTCCTAACCACTGCCATTCTAGTGCTTCTGCTGCTCTTATTACTAGACATTTGTGTGTCTGTTCATTTGGGCAGACAGTGAGCAAGCAGGAGATGACAGAGGGCTGCAGTCCATGCTCTGTCTATCACTACTGATGACAGAGGGCTGCAGTCCATGCTCTGTCTATCACTACTGATGACAGAGGGCTGCAGTCCATGCTCTATCTATCATTAGAAAATGGGCAAAGAAATTCCTGAACTCTGATTGGCTGATACCCCTGGGCAGGTGGGCATCTATCTGACAACAGAGCCTGGGTAAAAAAAAGTACAAGTCCCAACCCACCTGATCACAAATATCATTGTGCCCATAGAACTTTCATTGTTAAAATGTCACCATTTTTTTTCCTCTCGCTTAGCGAGAGATACAGCCCCTCCAATGCACTGAGTACCAAGTGGCAGACAAAATGGCAGATCCTCTCTGTTTGATTTATTTTCTAACAGTAAATAAATAGTATGCGGTTCATGTGTAAGACGAGGAAGAGAGCAATTGAGCATCTGCTCGAAACTGCGCTCATTTGCAAGAAGAATGCCACTCTCCCAGACCCTGCGTTACATCCCCTTACCCCCAGCTACCTGCCTGCAAAGTTTAACCTAGTACCTCATATATCTCCGGAGTCAGAAATGTTGCCAAACCACCGAGAAGTGAAAAAAAAACAACTTCTCACTGGAACGTTGCTGGTGCCAGTCCCGCTCACTGTCAAGCACAGCACACCACAGCAAACTGAAATCCATCAGCTGATGCCGTTCACGCTCATGCGAGCCTTCCCAACCAAAACAGATCCCAAGCCGAAAACAACCAAACAAAACAACAACAAAAAAGCATCATTTTAAAAGAAAAAGGTGCCGGGAAAGGACATGCAGCACGAGTTAGGTTTTCACTTTCTTTTCTTTAAAAGTGAGGGAGGCGATCCACAGTCCATCATTGCAGCGAGTCAGCCACCTCCCCTCTCACCTCCGACAGCAGTTTAATAATTTTAAAAATCCTCTGAGTTGTGATAGCCTGCTGCTGTCATACATCCTTACTGCTTGCCTGTAATGATCTGATCCATAAAATGAAAACAAAAGGCATGTCACTTACTCAATCGGCTTTATATTTCAAATACAGCTTACACTCCTCCGACTGCTCTGTTTTTTATGATCATTCCACGCTATCTTTGTACAGAGGTAAGCCCTTCTGCTGTGCAGTCAGTTCTGAAAAAATGTGTTTCATTTTTTTTAAAGTAAAAACAAACATGGCAAATATATTCGATTTACATACTGAATATTTTGGACCTCCTTGTCTCACTCCTGACTCCAGCTGCTCAGTATGCAGTATTTTACTGCTCACAGATGTTCTGTTGGCCAGTATTGCAGGAGCAGCAGGCTGTTGTCTTTTTCTCTTTTTTTAACGCACCATAGATGCCGAGGAGGGGGAGGGGGTCAAACTCAACAAGAAAATGTGTATCTTCTTATACATGTGGTGGTGTGAGGGGGAGTAGAAGAGAATGACTCGGGGGGCAACAGCAGACAGAACACCACAGAAACACAGACGGACTACTTTATGAGGAAAATACTTAAACTTTATTATTACTCTATTTCTTTTTATTTCTTGAGATTTTTAAAAATATCACCTAAAAATGCCACAGATGATCCATTTTCTAAGCGCAATAATACCCTCCAGGGTGGGCTGTATGGGCAATACCGGACCTTCCAGGGGCTATAAGGCCCTCCGCCTGTGGCGTTGGGCCTCATTACGCCCCTGGGCGGTCCGGTATAGCACAATACTGCCCACCCTGTCGGGTATTATTGCTTACCTACTGATGACAGAGGGCTGCCGTCCATGCTCTATCTATCACTACTGATGACAGAGGGCTGCAGACAAAATGAGGAACTCTCAATTGACGTAAACCTGTTTACATTGAGACTCGAAGCCTTGAAGAATAAACAAAAATAAATGGCTCAGAAACTAAATGCAGCAAATAATGAGGCAGGCACAAAAGTAACAGCAACAAATTACACATATGGACCTGGGTTAATAAATAAAAGAAGTACTCTTACAACAATTGCAATTATAGAAAATGAGGGAGCTAGTGCTAGTGTAACTACAACAAAAAGTAACAATAAAAAACAAAACAAAAAAAGGAACAGGGAAGAAGACTCGTCAGATATAACCAACAAAGACTAGTACAATGTGCAAATAACAAAAACTGCTAAAAGAGGGAGAAGGACAGAACAACATAGTATTCCCCTACGACAGTAGTAGCCACTTTGATCCACTACTGCAGTGTAATGACACTCACACAGATAATATAACTATAGAGGTTGAAGGTAACAAGAGATGCAGTGAAGTAAAACTCCACCCGCGAAGTGGCCATGAAATGGCACTTCGTATTATTTTTTTTGCTACATGAAGTACCCATTTTAAAGCCTCACTTCTCCACTTTGTGTTGTAATTATTACTTCACGCTGTTTGCTCTGCCTTGATTCACTTTAAGGCAGAGTGAGAAGTCTTTTGGCAGCCCACACACATCACATGGCTTACACTAGTGTAAGTCTCATGCTTCAGCCAATGATAACAAACTGTACAGGAATGTGAATGCCTATGACTGTACTTCCCTGACCTGTACCACACAAAACTACCAGATTTAAAAACTCATATCAATGAGTACAATGGCGAAGCCGAGACCCAAGAGATACTACAAAACAGGCTTACATGCAACTAACTACAAAAAAACTTAGCTTTGTGATTCGTGATGTGATTGTGAATCATGACCATGAATGTGAAGAACATGATTTGTCAATGATAATAAATTGTACCGAAACACGAATGGCTATGACTGTACTTCCCCGGCCTGTACCACACAAAACTACCAGATTTAAAAACTCATATCAATGAGTACAATGGCGAAGCCGAGAGCCAAGAGATACTGCAAAACAGGCTTATATGCAACTAATTACAAAAAAACTTAGCTTTGTGACTCATGATGTGATCATGATGTGAATCATACTGCAGTAACACTCCACTACCAGTAAAGATACCACAAAGCAAAACAAAAACATCATGCAGGCACAGTGGATAGCAGGTTCATACTGCTGCAATTACTGTGTGGCACAATAAAATGTGTCTGATTTGATGGCACACTGCACACACACACACTCACACACACACACTACAAGTAATGTGCAGCAAATTAAAAACTTCATTGCTGTAACCAAATCTTTTAAACACCCTGAAATTATGCACTGCTGCACCACAACAATCAGCAAAAAAAGTATGCAATTAATTAAAATATTACTGTGTGTACATTAACACAATTATACAAGAAAAATATAACCAAAACAGAAAGACTGCCTTTTTCTCAGTTTTAACCTACCTCCACCACAGATACGTCCCTCCCCAAAGCACACGTCAAGTGTCTGTCAGTACACAGACTGACTGTTCTGAATTAACATTCGGAATCCAAACATAAACAATAAACATTCAATGATATGAGCACAGGAGGGTTTCCTACAATCGATGTACTAAATGTTGAGCAAAAAAGATGGTGCAAAAAGGTTTTTTTGACAGCTTTTAGAGGATTTGAATCACAGAGCTCTGAAAGGAAATTGTCTCCATCTACCACTACACACACACTACACAGAACTGAGGCTGTGCAAAACAATCTAGAGCCCATGTAACCTGCAATACCATGAATCACTGCAAAATTCACCTTGGAGCTCAATAACAAGGCAAAGTGATGGGAAGTGCATTGATTTCTATGTACTTCGCTTTGAAATTGGCTTAGAAGTGGTTGGAGGAAGGCGGAGTAATGCAAAGTCATTGGTTTCAATGGACTTCACATTCCTCATTATGATGCAAAGTACTCTGCTTCGCATTGCAGATTACATTGCAGATTCTGTATTACTTCGCAAATCACTTTACGGAGCAAATTTTGGCCACTTCGCCCACCTCTAAAGGTAACCAAGAACAAACCCCACAAGTAGGGACTGGAGAGCTGAGTCCAGAAGCAATTAGCATTTGTAACAACAATAGACTAGAAGCTAACCACAATTCAGCTCATGCACCCCTGATAAACCTGGAAGAAGAGATTCCCCAGACCAATGAGGTAATGCAGATGGAGTCCTAGGTTGTATCAAGGGAGGTGGTACTCCTGGGGCACTCCATCATAAAGCACCTTGATAGGGCAATATGTAACCCAAATAACTCTACAAGGACTGTATCCAGTTTCAGGGGGCAAGGATTGGAGATATTTTGTTTATAGTAGACAATATACTTAAGGATACTGGTGGCAACCCATTAGTTATCATACATGCAGGGGCAAACAATTCCTTCTCTGAGAGTATACAAGCAATTAAAGAAGATTATGTGGCTCTCACAAATAAACTAATTGAAAAGTAGTGTGAAGTAATGATATCAGAAATACTCCCAATACCCAGAGCATCTAGATACCAGCAAATAAAAATAAGGGATAGTAACAATTGACGAAGGAAATGGTACCCGAGTCAGAACATACAATGCATTACACACCGGGAGGAAATTTATGGGAACATAAACCTTTAGTACTGGGATGGACTACATGATCTAAGTAGAAAAGGTAGCAGACTATTAGAAGAACATATTGGAAGTACTATAGATAAATCTTCAAGCTAGAATCCCGGGGGAAGGGTACCTACTCAATACTCCTCTTGAGATAGGACAATACACAGCCCCCATAATGCACACACACATACATAAAAAAAGACCACAAGTAAACCCCAGAGCAGGTAAACAACAACTAGGTATACTATTGTTAAATGCCAGGAGACTACGCAGTAAGATGGATGAACTAGCATACATACTGATGAAAGGAGCATTGCAATATGTGGAGTAAGTGACACTTGGAATACAGATACTGGAAGGAATACAGACATTCCAGGTTATAATAGGTTACATAAGAGTAGGAATGAACGTGGAGGGGGTAGCACTGATGATCTTACATCACATGAAATGAATGTGGGCAATAACAATAACACAGAAGGTATCTGGGCAAAGATTGAACTCCCCGTTAAATCAGCTCACTATAGGTCTAGTTTGCCACTCGCACCACTTGACCACTGAAGAAAATGAAAATCCATTTTCTGATATAGAAAGAAATGACAGGCGACTACATAATAATGGGGGATTTCAACATGCCTAACATTCATTGTAGTATACTGAGTAGTACAACACCTATAGAAGCAACATTTATTGATATAACCATTCAGCAAAATTTAGAAAGGAAGGTAACTTTTCCTATAAGAGGGAATAATATACTTGACCTAGTATTGACAAACAGTGAGGATAAAATTGAAAATATCACTCTATTCCCCCCCCCCCATCCCGGAGACTCTGATTATAACATGGTAACCTTAGAATATAAAAATGGTTTAAAATATACTAAAGGTAACACAATCATAAAAGATTTCAATAAAACTGATCATGGTAAAATGAAAACACATTTTGCACAATGGAATTGGCAAGAAGAACTAAAAGATTCAAACTCAGATAATACATGGGAACAAATAAATAAACAATAAAATTGTTGTATAGACAAATATGTTCCACTCAGAATGAAATTCAAGAAAAACCACTGTGTACCACCGAAGTGGAATAACAGTATTAGGAAACAAATAAATAAAAAAAATGAACTGTTCCAAAAATATAAAAAAAAAACAAAAAAAAAAACAGCATTAGCATGGAATACATTTAAACATAGTAACATAAAATGCAAATATATGATTACAAAAGCCAAACACAAACTTGAAATTAACTTAGTGAACAAGGTAAGAGATAAGAAACAGTTTTATAATTATATAGGGACACCGAAAGGAAAACAGAGTGTAGTTGGGCCCTTAATGTCTGAGAATGGGATAATCTCAGAAGAAGAGAAGATAGCCCATGAGCTAAATAATTATTTCCTAAGCATTTTTGAGACAGACAAAACTGGCAATGAACCGGTGGAAGTAACCATAAATAATACAATAGAGTTTAGAACAAGTGATGGTGGGAAAAATAATAAAATCCATGAAACCTAATAGCTCAGCTGGACCAGATGGTATTACACCAAGATTATTACAGTAATTAATTGGTGAAATAGTGGGACCATTAACTATGTTATTTAATAAGTTCATTCAAGAAGGCAAAACCATACAGGAATGGAGGATGACACTAGTGACACCTATTCACAAGGGAGGAAACGTGGGGATCCCTAAGATTATTGGCCTATAAGCCTAACATCAGTGATAGGAAAAATAATGGAAAAATTATTGCAAGTGCATATATTAGGACATATTAATGAAATAGGAACTGTAGACATTATACAACATGGATTTACTACAGGCAGATCTTGTCTTACTAACCAGATCCAAGATTTTGAACTGGTGAGCACTGCTCTGGATAAAGGACTACCATATGATGTCATTTACTTAGACTTTGAAAAAGCTTTCGACAAAGTATATCTTAAAATATTATTGGAGGAGAACCAGATCCTAGGTGATAGGTTTAAATGCATCATTGCAAGCCATTTAAACTAGCCAAGATAGAGAAGTCAATAGGGAGAAGGGCAGGGGTTAAAGGAGAAAAAGACAAAGGCAGTAAGGACAGAATAGGGCAAAAAGAGGTAAGGCCATCAAAAAATGGAGAGTAATGAGTACCAGTGCCTGTAGTCTAGGTAGATAGCTTCCTGAACTAGTGGCCTTGACGGAAGAGGGATGCCTGGAAATTGTGGCAGTCACAGAAACAGGTACAAAGAGAACCATGACTAGGATGTCAACATGCCAGGGTCCACAATCAACAGGAGGGATAAGGAGAGTAGAAGAGGAGGAGAAGTAGCTCTCTATGTAAGGGAAGGGATCAACGCAATAGAACTAAAGGGTAAACAGGGAGGAGGGAAGGCACTATGGGTCACCCTGGAGACTGGAAATGGCATCACAGTCTGCATAGGGGTTGTATACAGACCCCATCTCAGGGGGAGGAAATGGACAAGGAAATGATAACAGGCATCCTTAGGATGGCAGAGAAAGGGGAGATACTGTTGATGGGGGACCTGAATATGCCAGAAGTTAACTTGAGCACCTTTGCTGCAGCCACATCAAAGAGCAGGGCCATCCTTGATGCCCTACAGGGGGCATGCCTCAGACAGCTAGTGTTGGAACCCACTCAGGAAAGAGCAGTCTTAGACCTTACACTCAAATGGGGATAGATAGAGGATCTCAGATGTAATAGTGGGTAGCAATCTTGGAACAAGTGACCACCAAACAGTGTGGTTCATGATAAACTCAGCTGTAGAGTCAATTCATACAAAAGTGAAGGTACTGGACTTCAGGAGGGCTGATTTGGTCAAAATGGGAGAGTGCCTCAGAAAAGCACTAGCAAACAGGCAAGAAGGAGGGGTAGAGCAACAATGGGTAAACATCAAAACTGCCATCACAGAGGCAACAAGCCTTTGTGGGAAGCAAATAACCAAATCAAAATAAAAGAAAAAACACTATGGTTCTCAAAAGAGGTGGCAGGGAAGGTTAGGGAGAAAAAGATAGCATTCAGAAAGTATAAGGAAACACAGAAGGAGCAGGACAAATAACTGTACCAGTTAAAACAGAAGGAAGTGGGAATAGCAAAGGTCCAAACCAAGGAAAAGATAGCCAACTTGGTTAAAAAGGGGGATAAAACCTTTTATAGATACATTAGGGAGTGAAGAAAGACAACGGGAGGGATACTGAGGCTGAATAAAGAGGAGGGTTGGGTGAGCAGAAAGGGACAGTGAAAAAGCAGGGATACCAAACAAATACTTCTGCTCAGTATTCACAAAAGAAGAGGAGGGGGAGGTACCTAATCCAGTCAATAGAAGTACTCAGTGTTGGGTAAGCTACTTTTTCTATTACTTTCTATTACTTTTGAAAACTTATTCCAGAAAGCTCTGTGCAGTCACTAGCAAGGATGGAGAAGTACTGGAAGATGTAATACACCTTACAGTTACATTTACTTATGTCTTTTTATACAAAAGAAATATGTAACGGTAACTGATTACATTTATTTGAAAGTAACTAGTACCTAACCTATTACTTTCAAAAAATGTAATCTGTTATAGTTATTTATTATTTTTTTATTGTTTTTGTTTTAAAAGAAATAAGTAACTATAATTGTAAGGTTTATTACTTTTTCTAGTACTTCTCCATACTTGCTAGTGACTGCACAAAGCTTCCTGGAACAAGTTTCCAAATGTAATAGAAAGTAATAGAAAAAGTAACTTACCCAACACTGGAAGTACTCTGGCTGGGGGGGGGGTCAATATCAGTCCTTTCACAGAAGAATGGCTTCTGAAAGAACTCCTAAAACTGAAGGTGAACAAAGCAATGTGACTTGATGGGATTCACCCCAGAATTCCAAAAGAAGTAAGGGGAGAAACTGTGACACCACTGACTACCCTTTTTAACAAATCATGGGGTATGGTGTGGTACCTGAGGACTGGAGGAGGGCAGATGTGATTCCCCTTCACAAAAGGGGGAGCAAGACAGAGGCAGGAAACTATAGACCTGTCAGTTTGACCTCAGTGTTGGTAAAATTATGGAATCATTTCTGAAGGAAAGAGTTGTTGAGTACCTAGTGGCCAGTAACATAGAAACATAGAAACATAGAATTTGACGGCAGATAAGGACCGCTTGGCCCACCCAGTCTGCCCATTTTCCTACCTGATGGATAAGCTGCAGATCCTAGTTAACCAGCAGCCTACTTCTTCCTACCCCCAACCCCTAGAATTGCCTTATGACTGTCCCATGCATCCTTGAATTCCACCACTGTTTTTGACACCACAACCTCCTCTGGAAGGTCGTTCCATACATCCACAACCCTCTCTGTGAAAAAATACTTCCTTAAATTACCTCTGAGCTGCCCCCCGTGTATCTTAAAATTGTGCCCCCTTGTTCTTGCACACCTCTTTTTTTGAAAGATGCTACCCTCTTGGACTTTGTTGATTCCCTTGAGGTACTTGAAAGTTTCTATCATGTCCCCCCTCTCCCTCCTTTCCATGAGGCTATACATATTAAGCTCCTTAAGTCTTTCTTCATATGTCTTCTGGTGCAGACCCTGCACTATTTTAGTTGCCCTCCTCTGGACAGCTTCCATCCTGTCTATGTCTTTGCAGAGATTTGGTCTCCAGAACTACCATGATACTCAGATGGGGTCTCACCAGCTGTCTGTACAGAGGATAATAACTTCATGTTTTCTACTGGTGATGCCTCTCCCTATGCATCCCAGTATCCCCCAACCCTCCTTGCTGCCCTCTCACATTGCTTTCCCACCTTTAGGTCATCTGATATGACTACCCCAGGTCCCTTTCCATTTTGTTGTTGTTAGTATCTCACCCCCATTGTGTACTCTTCCCTGGGTTTTGTTTCCCAGGTGCATTACCTGCACTTCTTAGCATTGAATCTAAGCTGCCATACATTTGACCATTCCTCTAACCTTGCCAAGTCCCTTCTCATCCTTTCCACTCCACCTTGTGCATCAACTCTGGTGCAGATCTTTGTGTCATCTGCAAAGAGACATACTTTCCATCCAGTCCCTCTGCAATGTCACTTATAAAGACATTGAAGAGGACCAGTCTAATACTGAACCCTGCGGTACCCACTACTAACCCCTTTTTTCAGAGTGGACTCCATTTACTATTACCTCTGAGTCCTATTCTCCAGCCAATTCTTTACCCAGGCTGTCATCTTGGGACCCACTCCCAGGCTGGCTAACTTGTATATTAATCTTTTGTTTGGGACTGTGTCAAATGCCTTGCTAAAGTCTAGTAAGGCCATGTCCACAGCCCCTCCCTGATCAACTACTTTGGTCACCCAGTCAAAGAAATCTATCAGATTCATCTGGCATGACCTTCCCGCTGTGAATCCATGCTGCCTTGGGTCCTGTGCCCCTCTGGCCTCTAGATACTCAACAATTCTTTCCTTCAGAAGTGATTCCATCATTTTCCCTACCACTGAGGTTAAACTAACAGGTCTGTAGTTTCCTGCTTCTGTCTTGCTCCCATTTGTGTGAAGGGGAATCACATCTGCCCTTCTTCAGTCCTCGGGTACCACCCCATCCTCCCATGATTTGTTAAAAAGGGTAGTCAGTGGTGTCACTAGTTCTACCCTTAGTTCTTTTAGAATTCTGGGATGAATCCCATCAGGCCTCATTGCTTTGTCCACCTTCAGTTTTAAGAGTTCTTTCAGAACTCTTTCTTCTGTAAATGGGCTGGTATCAACTTCTGTATCCAGAGTGTTTCTACTGTTTGTTTTAGGTACCTAAAGGCACAGGACCAAAAGCAGCATGGATTCACAGTGGGAAGGTCATGTCAGATGAAGCTAATCAAGTTCTTTGACTGGGTGACCAAAGTAATAGACCAGGGAGGTGCTGTGGACATGATCTATCTAGACTTTAGCAAGGCATTTGACACAATCCAACACAAAAGATTAATAAAGAAATTAACCAGCCTGGGAGTGGGTCCCAGGGTGGTAGCTTGGGAAAAACATTGAAACTAAAATGGTGCAGGGTCTGCACAAGAAGACATATGAAGAGAGACTAAAGGAGCTTAATATGTATAGCCTCGAGGAAAGGAGGGAGAGGGGGGACATGATAGAAATGTTCAAGTACCTCAAGGGAATCAACAAAGTCCAAGAGGGTAGCATCTTTCAAAAAAAGAGGTGTGCAAGAACAAGGGGGCACAATTTGAAGATGGGGGGTGGCTCAGAGGTAATTTAAGGAAGTATTTTTTTCACAGAGATGGTTGTGGATGCATGGAACAGCCTTCGGAGGAAGGTTGTGGAGTCAAAAACAGTGGGTGGAATTCAAGCCATGGGACAGTCCTTAAAGGCCATTCTGGGGGTGGGGGTAGGAAGAAGTAGGCTGCTGGTTAACTAGGATCTGCAGCTTATCCAGTAGGTAGGGAAATAGGCAGACTGGGTGGGCCAAGCGGTCCTTATCTGCCATCAAATTCTATGTTTCTATGACTGGACAACATGACACAGAGGGTAATAGTAAACAGAGTCCACAGTGAAGAAAGGAATGTTACTAGTGGGGTACCGCAGGGTTCAGTACTGGAACAGGTCCTCTTTAATGACTTTATAAGTGACATTGCAGAGGGACTGGAAGGAAAAGTACATCTGTTTGCAGATGACACAAAGATCTGCAACAGCATTGATACACAAGATGGGGTGGAAAGGATGAGAGGGGACTTGGCAAGGTTGGAGGTATGGCAGCTTAGATTCAATGCAAAGAAGTGCAAAGTAATGCACCTGGGAAACAAAAACCCAGGGGAAGTGTACACATTGGGGGCTGAGATACTGACAACAACATAAATGGAAAGGGACTTGTGGGTAGTTATATAAGATGACCTAAATGTGGGCAAGCAATGTGAGAAGGCAGTAAGGAGGGCTGGGGGGATACTGAGTTGCATAGGGAGAGGCATCACCAGTAGCAAATAGGAAGTTGTTATCCCTCTGTACAGACAATTGGTCACACCGCATCTGGAGTACTGTTTGCAGTTCTGGAGACCCCATCTCCGCAAGGACATATACAGGGTGGAGGCTTTCCAGAGGAGGGCAACCAAAATGGTGCAGGGTCTACACCAGAAGACATGCAAAGAGAGACTAAAGGAGCTTAATATGTATACCCTCAAGGAAAGGAGGAACAAGGGGGACATAATAGAAACTTTCAAGTAACTCAAGGGAATCAACAAAGTCTAAGAGGGTATCATCTTTCAGAAAGGTTCAGGGTGATCAGGGCACTGGTGGTAAGGCACCAGCAATCAGAGCACCAACAAGAGTATGAAAACAACAAGGGTGCCCCTCCAAGCAGGGCATCTGTGTGACAGGGCACCCTGCACTCTGGAGTACTATGCATACCCTGTGGGCGGAGCACCATGCTGTGACGGTGCCCCCACTGCAATGCCGAAACTGACAGAGCAATGCATGCTGAGTGCTGGACAACACCACTATCCTGCCATGAAGGGGTGAACATCAGAAATGAGTCACAAAGTGGTGCATGTTAGAAATGGATTTTTATTTTATTTTAGTCTTTGATAACCGGATAAGGCCCACTAGGCACAAGTGCCTGTTTTCAGGGGTGACCTGGGAGCACTGGGCGGTTAAGTGACTTTCTCAGAGTCACACAGTATGCAAGTGCAGGTCGTGAGAATCAAACCCAGGTCTGGTCTGCTGGATGTACCAAGCTCATTCACAGCTCATTACTCTAACCTCTAGGCTATACTGCCAGCCTAACAAAGTGATGCATGTTAGAAATGTGCAACAAATTGGTGCACATTACAAATTTATCACAGAGTGGTGCATGTTAGTTATGTGCCACAAAGTGAAATGTGATGTATTTTTATAAAAGTCAAAAGCGGTGCATGTTAGAGATATGCCATTAACAGAGTAAAGGTCTATGGCACATTCATAAGGTAGAATAAATGGGTAGAATGGATAGGTCTTGTGGTCCTTATCTGCTGTCAACTTCTAAGTTTCTATGTTCTACAGTATGTCTATACCACAAAGTGGCACATGTTAGAAATGTTCCACAAGAGGGTGCATGTTTGAAATGCGCCACAAAGTGATGCCCATTAGAAACTTACCACAATGTGGTGCATGTTTGAAAAGTGCTACAAAGTGATGCATATTAGAAATGTGCCACAAAGTGGTGTAAATTAGAAATGTGCCACAAATTGGTGCATGTTAAAAATATTGCACAATGGGGTCCACGTTAGAAATGTGCAACAAAGTGGTACATGTTAGAAATCTGCCATGAAGGGGTGCACATTAGAAATGAGTCACAAAGTGGTGCATGTTAGAAATGGGTCACAAAGAGATGAATGTTAGAAATGTGCCATAACGTGGTACACATTAGAAATGTACCACAAAGTGGTGCATGTTAGAAATGTGCCACAAAATTGTGCATGTTAGAACTGTGCCACAACATGTTGCACTTTATTAAAGTCACAAAGCAGTGCACGTTAGAGATGTGCCACAAAGTGGTGCAACTTAGAAATGTGCCACAAGAGGGTGCATGTTAGAAATGTGCCACAAAGTGAGGCACATTAGATTTGTGCAACAAAAATATGCACAATAGAAATATAACAAAGTGGTGCACGTTAGAAATGTGTCACAATGGGTCCATGTTAGTAATGTGCCACATGTGACACATGTTACAAATGTGCTACAAAGTAATGCATGTTTGAAATGTGCCACAGAGTGGTGAACGTTCAGAATGTGCAACAAAATGCTGTATGTTTGATATGTTCCCCATTGTGGAGCATGTTAGAAATGTGCCACAAAGAGGTGCATGTTAAAAATGATTCACAATGGGATGTATGTTCAAAATGTGCCATGAAGGGGTGAGGTCTAGAAATGAGTCACAAAGTGGTGAATGTTAGAAATGTGCCACAAAAGGGTTTACATTAGAAATATGCCACATAGTAGTGCATGTTAGAAATGTGCCACAAACAGGTGCATGTTAGAAATGTTCCTCAAAGTGGCACATGTTAGAAAAGTGTGGCAGAGGGGTGCACATTAGAAATGAACACACAGTGGTGCATGTCAGAAACATGCTACAAAGTGGTGCATGTTAGAAATTTTCCATAAGAGGGTGCATGTTAGTAATGTTCGTGATGTGACACATATTACAAATGTGAAAGATAGAAACATAGAATTTGATGGCAGATAAGGACCGCTTCGCCCACCCAGTCTGCCCATTTCCCTACCTAATGGATAAGATGCAGATCCTAGTTAAACAACAGCTTAAGTCCTCCTACCTCACCCCCTAGAATTGCCTTATGACTATCCCATGCATTCTTGAGTTCCACCACTGTTTTTGACTCCACAACCTCCTAAGGAAGGCCATTCCATGAATCTACAACCCTCAAAATGAAAAAAAATACGTCCTCACATTACCTCTGAGCTGTCCCCCCATCTTTAAATTGTGCTCCCTTGTTCTTGCACACCTCTTTTTCTGAAATATGCTACCCTCTTGGACTTTGTTGATTCCCATGAAGTACTTGAAAGCTTCTATCATGTCCCCCCCTCCTTTCCTCCAGGCTATACATATTAAGCTTCTTAAGTCTCTCTTCATATGTCTTCTGGTGCAGACCCTGCACCATTTTAGTTGCCCTCCTATGAACTGCCTCCATCCTATCTATGTCTTTGCAGAGACTGGGTCTCCAGAATTGCACTCAGTACTCCAGATGGGGTCTCACCAGCTGTCTGTACAGAGGGATAACAACTTCCTGTTTCTACTGGTGCTGCCTCTCCCTATGCATCCCAGTATCCCCCAGCCCTCCTTACTGCCCTCTCACATTGCTTGCCCACCTTTAGGTCATCTGATATGACTAACCCCAGGTCCCTTTCCATTTTTGTTGTTGTTAGTATCTCCCCACCCCACTGTGTACTCTTCCTCTTGGGTTTTGTTTTCCAGGTGCATTACTTTGCACTTCTTAGCATTGAATCTAAGCTGCCATACATTTGACCATTCCTCCAATCTTGCCAAGTCACTTCTTATCCTTTCCACCCCACCTTGTATTTCAACTCTGTTGCAGATCTTTGTGTCATCTGCAAAGAGATATACTTTTCCTTCCAGTGCCTCTGCAATGTCACTTATAAAGACATTGAAGAGGACTGGTCCTAGTACTGAACCCTGCGGTACCCCACTAGTGCTACAAATAAATGCATGTTAGAAATGTTCCACAAAATGGTGAACATTAGAAATGTGCTCAAAATGCTGTATGTGAGAAATGCACCACATAGTGATGCATGTGTCAAAGTGCCACAAAGTGGTGCATGTTAAAAATGTGTCACAATGGGATGCATGTTAAAAATGTGCCATGAAGGGGTGAAGGTTTGAAATGAGTCACAAAGTGGTGAATGTTAGAAATGTGCCACAAAGTGGTGAATGTTAGAAATGTGGCACAAAGTGTTGCATGTTAGAAGCGTGCCACAAAGTGGTGCACATTAAAAATATGCCACAAAAAGGTGCAAGTTAGAAATGTGAGACAAAGTGCTGCATTTTAGAAATGTGCTACAAAGTAGTGCAGGTTAGAAACGTACCACAAAAGGTTTAAGTTTGAAATGTACTTTAACATGGTGCATGTTAGAAATTTTCCACAATAGGGTGCATGTTAGAAATATGCCACAAAGTGGTGCCCATTAGAAATGTACCACAAAGTGACTCATGTTAGAAATGTGTCACAATGTGGTGCATGTTAGTAATGTACCATATGTAAAAAATGTGCTACAAAGTAATGCATAATAGAAATGTGCCACAAAGTGCTGAATGTTAGAAATGTGCTACAAAGTAGTGAATGTTAGAAATGTGCCACAAAGTTGTGCCCATTAGAAATGTATCACAAAGTTGTGCATGTTAGAAAAGTGCTACAAAGTGGTACACTTTAAAAATATACCACAAAGTGGTCAACATTAGAAATGCATCACAAAGTGGTGCATGTTAGAGATGTGCTGCAAAGTGGTGCATGTTAGAAATGTGCCACAAAGTGATGCATGTTAGAGATGTGCCACAAAGTGGTGTACATTAGAAATTTGCCACATAGTGGCACATGTTAGAAATGTGCAACAAATTGGTTCATGTTAAAAATGTTGCAAAATTTGGTTCTTGTTAGAAATGTGTAACAAAGTGGCACATGTTAAAAATCTCCCATGAAGGGGTGAGCATTAGAAATGAGTCACAAAGTGATGCATGTTAGAAATGTGTCACAAAGTGGTGCATGTTAGATACGTGCCACAAAATGGTGCATATTAGAACTGTGACAAAAAGTGATGCACTTTATAAAAGTCACAAATCAGTGCCCATTAGAGATATGCCATTAACAGAGTAAAGGCCTATGGCACATTCATAGGGTAGAAAAAATGGGTAGACTGGATGAGCCTTGTGGTCCTTATCTGCTGTCAACTTCTATGTCTCTATGTTCTATGTCTATGCCACAAAGTAGCACTGTTAGAAATATTCCGCAAGAGGGTGCATGCTTGTAATGTCCCACAAAGTGGTGCACATTAGAAACGTACCACAATGTGGTGCATGTTTGAAATGTGCTATAAAGTGATGCATGTTAGAAATGTGCCACAAATTGGTGCATGTTAAAAATATTGCACAATGTTGTCCACATTAGAAATGTGCAACAAAGTGGTACATGTTAGAAATCTGCCATGAAGAAGTGCACAATATAAATGAATCACAAAGTGGTGCATGTTAGAAATGGGTCACAAAGTGATGTATGTTAGAAATGTTCCACAACGTGGTGCACATTAGAAATGTACCACAAATTGGTGCATGTTAGACATGTGCCACAAAGTGGCGCATGTTTGAACTGTGCCAAAACATGATGCACTTTATTAAAGTCACAAAGCAGTGCATGTTAGAGATGTGCCACAAAGTGGTGCACCTTAGAAATGTGCCACACAAGAGGGTGCATGTTAGAAATGTGCCACAAAGTAGGGCACATTAGATTTGTGCAACAAAAATATGCACATTAGAAATATCATAAAGTGGTGCATGTTAGAAATGTGTCACAATGGGTCACAATGGGGTGCATGTTAGTAATGCGCCACATGTGACACATGTTACAAATGTGCTACAAAGCAATGCATGTTAGAAATGAGCCACAGAGTGGTCAACATTTGAAATGTGCTACAAAATGCTGTAAATTAGATATGTGCCACATTGTGGTTCATGTTAGAAATGTGCCACAAAGTGACGTATGTTAAAAATGTTTCACAATGGGATGAATGTTTGAAATGTGCCATGAAGGTGTGAGGGCTATAAATGAGTCACAATGTGGTGCATGTTAGAAATGTGCCACAAAGTGATGCATGTTAGAAATGTGCCACAATAGGGTGTACATTAGAAATATGCCACATAGTAGTGCATGTTAGAAATGTGCCACAAAGGGGTGCATGTTAGAAATGTGCCTCAAAGTGGCACATGTTAGACATGTGTGGCAGAGGGGTGCATGTTAGAAATGAAGACACAGTGGTACATGTTAGAAACATGCTACAAAGTGGTGCATGTTAGAAATTTTCCACAAGAGGGTGCGTGTTAATAATGCACCACATGTGACACATACTACAAATATGCTACAAAAAAAGGAATGTTAGAAATGTGTCACAAAGTGGTGAACATTAGAAATGTGCTCAAAATGCTGTACGTTAGAAATGTGCCACATAGTTGTGCATGTTTGCAATATGCCACAAAGCAGTGCATGTTAAAAATGTGTCACAATGTGATGCATGTTAGAAATGTGCCATGAAGGGGTGAAGGTTTGAAATGAGTCACAAAGTGGTGCATGTTAGAAATGTGCCACAAAGTGAAGTATGTTAGAAATGTGCCGCAAAATGGTGTATATTAGAAATGTGTCACAAGCAGTGTATGTTAGAAATGTGCCACAAAGGGGTGCATATTAGAAATGTGCCTCAAAGTGGCACACATTAGAAAAGTGTCCCAAAGAGGTGCACATTAGAAATGTACACACAGTGGTGAATATTAGAAACATGCTACAAAGTGGTGCATGTTAGAAATTTTCCACAAGAGGGTGCATGTTAGAAATGTTCCACAAAGTGTTGCACATTAGAAATGTACCACAAAGCGGATCATGTTAGAAATATACTACAAAGTCATGACCATTAGAAATGTACCACAAAGTGATGTGCATTAGAAATGTGCCACAAGTTGGTGCTTGTTAGAAATGTATGACAAAGTCATGCATCTTAGAAATGTACTACAATGTGGTGCATGTTAAACACTCCACAAGAGAGTGCATGTTAGAAATGTGCTGCAAAATGAAGCACGTTAGAAATGTACCACAAGGTGGTGCATCATAGAAATGTGCTACCACATGGTACACCTTAGAAATGTACCACAACGTGGTACATGTTATAAATGTCCTACAATGTGGTGTGCATTAGAAATGTACCACAGAGGGGTGCATGTTAAGAAATGTGTCACGAAGTGGTGCATGTTAGAAATGTGCTAATAACTGGGCACATTAGAAATGTGCCACAGAGTGGTGCATGTTGGAAATGTGTCACAAAGTGAAGCACGTTAGAAGTGTGGCACAAAGCGATGCATGTTAAAAATGTTCTTCAAAGTGATGCATGTTAGAAATATTCCACAAAGTGGTTCACATTTGTAATGTACCACAAAGTGATGCACATCAGAAATGTGCTACAAAGCATTAATTGTTAGAAAGGTGCCACAAAGTGGTGCACATTAGAACTGTACCACAAAGTGATGCACATTAGAAATGTCACTAAGATGTACATGTTAGAAATGAGTCACAAATTGGTGCACATTAGAAATGTGTGACAAAGTGGTGCATGTTAGAAATGTGCCACAAATTTGTGCATGTAGGAAATGTGCTAAGTGGTGAATGTTAGAAATGTGCCACATAGTGGTGCACATTAGAAATGTGTCACAAAGTGGTGCATGTTGAAATGTGCCACAAAGCGGTGCATGTTGAAAGAAAGCATAAGATGTAGCACATTGCAAATGTGCCACACAGTGGTGTATGTTAGAAATTTGCCACAAAGTGGCGCATGTTAGAATTGTGCTGCAAAGGGATGCGTTTTAGAAATGTTCCACAGGTAGGCCCTTGTTAGTAATGTGCCACAAAGTTGGGCATGTTAGAAATGTTCCACAAGAGGGTGCATGTTAGAAATGTGCCATGAGACGGTGTACATTAGAAATGTGTCACAAAGTGGTGCCTGTTCGAAATATGCCACAAGATGGTGTACATTTGAAATGGGCTACAAAGTGGTGCATGTTAGATACGTGCCTCAAAATGGTGCATATTAGAACTGTGCCAAAAAGTGATGCACTTTATAAAAGTTACAAATCGGTGCATGTTAGAGATATGCCATTAACAGCGTAAAGGCCTATTTCACATTCATAGGGTTGAAAAAATGGGTAGACTGGATGAGCCTTGTGGTCCTTATCTGCTGTCAACTTCTAAGTTTCTATGTTCTATGTCTATGCCATAAAGTGGCACTGTTAGAAATATTCCACAAGAGGGTGCATGCTTGTAATGTCACACAAAAGTGGTGCACATTAGAAACGTACCACAATGTGGTGCATGTTTGAAATGTGCTATAAAGTGATGCACATTAGAAATGTGCCACAAATTGGTACATGTTAAAAATATTGCACAATGTTGTCCACATTAGAAATGTGCAACAAAGTGGTACATGTTAGAAATCTGCCATGAATGAGTGCACAATATAAATGAGTCACAAAGTGGTGCATGTTAGAAATGGGTCACAAAGTGATGTATGTTATAAATGTTCCACAACGTGGTGCACATTAGAAATGTACCACAAATTGGTGCATGTTAGACATGTGCCACAAAGTGGTGCATGTTTGAACTGTGCCAAAACATGATGCACTTTATTAAAGTCACAAAGCAGTGCATGTTAGAGATGTGCCACAAAGTGGTGCACCTTAGAAATGTGCCACAAGAGGGTGCATGTTAGAAATGTGCCACAAAGTAGGGCACATCAGATTTGTGCAACAAAAATATGCACATTAGAAATATCATAAAGTGGTGCATGTGCGAAATGTGTCGCAATGGGTCACAATGGGGTGCATGTTAGTAATGCGCCACATGTGACACCTGTTACAAATGTGCTACAAAGTAATGTATGTTAGAAATGACCCACAGAGTGGTCAACAATTGAAATGTGCTACAAAATGCTGTAAGTTAGATATGTGCCACATTGTGGTGCATGTTAGAAATGTGCCACAAAGTGACGTATGTTAAAAATGTTTCATAATGGGATGTATGTTTGAAATGTGCCATGAAGGTGTGAAGGCTAGAAATGAGTCACAAAGTGGTTCATGTTAGAAATGTGCCACAAAGTGATGCATGTTAGAAATGAGCCACAGTAGGGTGTACATTAGAAATATGCCACATAGTAGTGCATGTTAGAAATGTGCCACAAAGGGGTGCATGTTAGAAATGTGCCTCAAAGTGGCACATGTTAGAAATGTGTGGCAGAGTGGTGCATGTTAGAAATGAAGACACAGTGGTGCATGTTAGAAACATGCTACAGAGTGGTGCATGTTAGAAATTTTCCACAAGAGGGTGCATGTTAGTAATGTGCCACATGTGACACATATTACAAATGTGCTACAAAAAAAAGGAATGTTAGAAATGTGTCACAAAGTGGTGAACATTAGAAATGTGCTCAAAATGCTGTACGTTAGAAATGTGCCACATAGTTGTGCATGTTTGCAATGTGCCACAAAGCAGTGCATGTTAAAAATGTGTCACAATGGGATGCATGTTAGAAATGTGCCATGAAGGGGTGAAGGTTTGAAATGAGTCACAAAGTGGTGCATGTTAGAAATGTGCCGCAAAGTGGCGTATATTACAAATGTGTCACATAGCAGTGTATGTTAGAAATGTGCCACAAAGGGGTGCATATTAGAAATGTGCCTCAAAGTGGCACACATTAGAAATGTGTCCCAAAGGGGTGCACAATAGAAATGTACACACAGTGGTGAATATTAGAAACATGCTACAAAGTGGTGCATGTTAGAAATTTTCCACAAGAGGGTGCATGTTAGAAATGTTCCACAAAGTGTTGCACATTAGAAATGTACCACAAAGTGGAGCATGTTAGAAATATGCTACAAAGTCATGACCATTAGAAATGTACCACAAAGTGATGTGCACTAGAAATGTGCCACAAAGTGGTGCTTGTTAGAAATGTATGACAAAGTGATGCATCTTAGAAATGTACTACAATGTGGTGCATTTCAGAAATGTGCCACAAAATGAAGCATGTTAGAAATGTACCGCAAGGTGGTGCATCACAGAAACGTGCTACCACATGGTACACCTTAGAAATGTACCACAATGTGGTACATGTTAGAAATGTCCTACAATGTGGTGTGCATTAGAAATGTACCACAGGGGGGTGCATGTTAAGAAATGTGTCACAAAGTGGTGCATGTTAGAAATGTGCCAATAACTGGGCACATTAGAAATGTGCCACAGAGTGGTGCATGTTGGAAATGTGTCACAAAGTGAAGCACGTTAGAAGTGTGGCACAAAGCGATGCATGTTAAAAATGTTCTTCAAAGTGATGCATGTTATAAATATTTCACAAAGTGGTTCACATTTGTAATGTACCACAAAGTGGTGCACGTCAGAAATGTGCTACAAAGCATTAATTGTTAGAAAGGTGCCACAAAGTGGTGCACATTAGAACTGTACCACAAAGTGATGCACATTAGAAATGTCACTAAGAGGTACATGTTAGAAATGAGCCACAAAGTGGTGCACATTAGATATGTGTGACAAAGTGGTGCATGTTAGAAATGTGCCACAAATTTGTGAATGTAGGAAATGTGCTACTAAGTGGTGAATGTTAGAAATGTGCCACATAGTGGTGCACATTAGAAATGTGTCACAAAGTGATGCATGTTAGAAATGTGCCACAAAAGCGGTGCATGTTAGAAATGTGCCACAAGATGTTGCACATTGCAAATGTGCCACACAGTGGTGCATGTTAGAAATTTGCCACAAAGTGGTGCATGTTAGAATTGTGCTGCAAAGGGGTGCATGTTAGAAATGTTCCACAAGTAGGTGCATGTTAGTAATGTGCCACAACGTTGGGGCATGTTAGAAATGTTCCACAGGAGGGTGCATGTTAGAAATGTGCCACAATATGATGTACATTAGAAATGTGCCACAAAGTGGTGCATGTTTGAAGTATGCCACAAGATGGTGCACATTTGAAATGGGCTACAAAGTGGTGCATGTTAGAAATGTTCCACATGGGTCACGTGATGGCAGCCTGAGAGTCGGCAGCAAACTACCGGAGTTCCGCCACCCGCTATCTAATTTAGGCTCTTGTAAAGTGCAGTCGGATTTAAGTTTCCTTTATTTCAGGCGGTGTGGGTTCTCGCTGCATGGGAAATCACTTTTTTAGACCCGCAACATGGAGGTCTATATGAAAAAGGTGCCACCGAAGCACTCACCTCCGAAGACCCCAGAAAAAGAGAAGGCCGCAAAGCGGGCCAAGCAACAGGCTGCTAGCTTACCCAAGTTACCCACGGCAGACATCCCGCTAACCGAAACCAGATTTCTTGAAATTATGCAGCCTCTCCAGTCCTCCGTGGCGACTATTGCAGAGGACATGCAATTAATTAAAAAGTCGGTGGATACTCTTTCTAGGAGGGTCGGGGATGTGGAAGTGAAGTTAACCTCTCTGGAAAACAAACACCTCGGGCATGAAACAGAACTCGTCCTGGTTAAATGGAGATTAAAGAAGTTGGAGGAGAAATTAGAAGACCTAGAGGGACGCAGTCGAAGAAATAATCTTGTTGTGATTGGGATCCCTGAAAAAGAAGAAGGGAATATGCCGGTCACCTTTCTTCAGAAATTTTGCAGTAAAGTTGAGGGGGCTCCCGGGGTGAATATGTAATAGAAAGAGCTCATCACGCTTTGCGCCCCCCGCCCGCCCAGGGGCAGCCGCCCAGACCCTTGATCATGAGAGTCCTGAACTTCTTGGATAAACAACACGTCCTCGCTAAGGCAAGAGAGATGAAAGAATTGCTTTGGGAGGGACAGAGAATTCGAATTATTCAGGGTTTGCCACACTCCGTTAGGCTGAGAAGGCAGGAGCTGCATCCGATTGTTACCAAGCTTGTAGCGGCGTCTAAGCCATATAAAGTTAAGTATCCTGCTGTGTTAATGGTACAGCATGAAGAGAAGTGGCTATCGTTTGTTTCTTACTCTCAGGCTTAACAGGAGCTGCAACGTCTCTTCCCAGATCTCTTTAAATGATGATATTTTCCCTGCATCTCAACTTTATTGGCTTTACTTCTGGGTTCATCAAGATATTATTTGATGATATAGAGTTGTCTATATAGTCCACTTGCAAATCTTCTGACTGTCTGCATGGAACTCTCACTCATATTATCCCGATATTTCTAAGCCTCTCAACGACATGCGCCTCCTACTGGTGGTTAGCGGTTGCTTACACGATGAAACCGTTGAATTTTCCAATTGGGGACAACCACTGTAATCCTTTTTCTCTCCCTCCCTACATTTGGGTCTTCGAGTTACCTCCTCGGTGCATATGGCTTCCCTCATTTTCGCTGACCGCTTCGACGTTTGGGCTGACTCTAAGGAATGGTTTGAGTGGTTTATCTCTGCATGCAGCTTACTTCATGGCGTGAATAAAACTGGACCAGATGGCTTCTGCAGCTAACGGTCTGTTATGACCGGGACTCATTAATTTTGGCATACCATTGATGGTAGACCTTCCGAACAGACTACTGATCTCCACCTGGGACAAGTTCCACCTTTTTTTTTTTTTTAGCATCTTCAGCCAATCCGGACTTTTCAGCAAGACTTCCGGTGGATGTACTCGGACCTTTCAGCAGGACTTCCAGTGGATGTACTTTTTCCCTCTTTCCCTCTTCCTCCCCTTTTTTTTTTTTTTTATAATTTACATATCTTGGTGTGTATATAGTTATTAATTAACTTGATAGATATTTTTTTAGTTCACCCGGTGAGGGCCTATTTTAAGTTGATTTGAGACTTAGACGACAATTGATTAGTAGACTGTTGGCGCTATTTACATTTCTGGGCAATGATGTTGGAGCCTATCTTGTAATTAATTATTTTCTCCTTTTTCCTGGTGGGTGGGGGGGCTCTGGAGGGTAATGCGGGGCATATTGGGTTGTTTGGAAGTTAATCATGTGGCAGGTTTTCTTTAGGAGGGCAGTCTTCTGGGACTGGGGGATAGGTCTTGTTTTAGACTGGGGGGATTTCGGGTTAGTGTGTTCTTTGGGTACTAGGAGGGTGGGGGTTTGGGGATTGGCTGTTTTGTTGAGGGGTTGGGGTGGGATTATCAAGGTTATGAGCTAATTGAAGTACACACACACACATATCTGGTATCAGGGAGTTTATAGTCATGTTATTGATATCTCTGGCTTAACTCGCCAGGGCACATTTTACTCAGCTTGTCCTAACGTCTGTTTTGTTTATAATGGCTTGCACTTATAAGCTCATCAGCTGGAATTTTAAAGGAGCCAAGGACAGGGTCAAGAGGCAAGTGGTACTAAAACACCACCGCCATTTGGGAGCGCATATTGTCTTCCTTCAAGAGACACACTTAAAAACAAGTGACCTTCACTATTTCAGAAGAGCATGGGTTGCAGGTTTATGGGCGGGTGAGTCAATGAAGAAGGGTGGATTGGCTATCCTTATTGCTAGGCATATCCCTTTAAACTGATAAATGAGTGTTGGGACCTCAAGGTGCTGATGTAATTGTGCACGCACAATTGGCATCACAACCGATTATATTAGGATCCATATATGGCCCTAATAGAGATTCCCTTTCTTTTCATGAACCTACTGCACTTAGTAGTGTCTGATATATATATATAAACCCACATTTATTGGGGGTGATTGAATTTAGTACTCCAGAATGATTTAGATAGGTCAGGACTTGCGGAGGCGGGGTTTATCTCCTGCACAGAGGGCCCTTAAGGACTTTATCAGTAAGGTGGCCCTGGCGGATGTCTGGCGCTCACTTAATCCTGAGTTGCGGCAATACTCTTATCATTCACCGGTACATAACTCCCATTCACGAATTGATTATATTTTGATAAGTTCAGCGGTGATACCCGATGTGATGCAGGCAGAGATTTCTGCCAGGGTAATATCAGACCATGCTCCAGTTAGTGTGACATATAGGCCTACCATAGGGGGTAAACGCTCCCCACAATGGAGGTTAAACTGCCAAATTCTAAAAGATGAGTCCTCTTTGACGCATCTCAAGGATTTCATCAAACATTTCCTAGAGGACAATCAGGACTCAGTAGACCAGAGAGACCTGGTTTGGGCTGCCATGAACTGTTCCTTAAGGGGTGAGTTAATTAAGATTGCCTCCAGGAGGAAATGTGTTCAGAGGGACAAGTTAGATGCTTTGCTAGTTTCTATTAAACAAATTGAGAGTGTTTTATCCAATCTTCATCTGAATCAGACTGGGTTAAGCTACGTCAGTTGCAGGCCAACACTCGGTTTAGTGATGCAGCAAGCTGAGTTAGCACTCCGGCTCGAGACTTGATATTTGGATATAGTGAGAAAGCTGGAAACTGCTTGCTATCGCGATTCGGCATTTAGACTCGGATCATCATATCCCGGGTGTCCACGTTGCTCAGGGGGGACAGGTCTGCACGGATCCACAGGAAATGTCTAGTGAGTTTGGGGCATACTATCAGAGATTATATGTAGAAGATCCCGTATCTAAACCTTCAATGATAGAAATTACCTCATATCTGAATTCAATCGCTCTCCCAAAGTTATCGCCGGGCGATGCGGTCGAGATAGGTGTCCCAATATCACTTCTGGAGATCCGCCAAGCCATTCAACAGATGCCCTCTGACAAATCCCCTGGGCCTGACGGGTTCCCCAGCAATTTTTATAAGGTATTTTGCCCTGTCATATCTCCAATATTATTAGCCGTTTTTCAATATTGGTTTGATCACAGTATCTCCGACCCCAATTTCCAAGAGGCCACTATCTCGCTAATTCTGAAGTTGGGGAAGGACCCTTACAACATGGATAGCTATCGCCCCATATCTCTCTTAAATACAGATATTAAAATATTGGCTAAAGTTCTGGCCAACAGGCTATCTAAAGTTATGGACACGTTGGTCAGCAGGGAGAAAGTGGGTTTTATGAGGGGGAGGTTACCCCAGGATCACCTTCGTAAATTATTACACCTCATTGCAGAGGCCAGGGAATCTAAAACCCCAGCAGTACTCCTTTCTTTGGAGGCCGAAAAGGCCTTCGACCGGGTGTCCTGGGATTTCCTATTCACCACCCTCTCGACATTTGGGCTGCCTGACATTTTCTTAAGATGGGTTAAAATCTTGTATTCTTTTCCCTCTGCTCGAGTGAAATGCAATGGGGTATTATCACCGCCTATTAAGTTAGAGCGTGGTACAAGGCAAGGTTGCCCCTTGTCCCCATTGCTATTTAATTTGTACCTGGAGCCTTTTTTGCACAGATTGGCAGAATCCTCTTATAAAGGGTATACAGGTAGGGAATTTAACTTATCGTTTCAGCTTATGCTGATGATGTGTTACTGCACATTGAGAATCCGGTAATCTCTATACGGCCGCTTTGGAGGAAATAGCTGCCTTCTCCAAAGTATCCTATTATAAATTAAATCGTGCTAAGATCAAAATTCTCCCTTTAAATCATAATGTCATAAAAGCAGATTTACAGACTTTTGGTCTTGGCTGGGAGGCTAAATCCTTATATATTTGGGGATCAGCATTGGCACAAGCCTACCTTCGATGATTAAAGACAACCTGGGTACTCTGGTTCAAATTATTTAGGAGATTTGAACAGATGGCGTTCGATCTCCTTATCTCTATGGGGCAGACTAAATCTCCTTAAGATGAATATTCTCCTAGAATATTGTATCCTCTGGAATGCTTGGAACTTATCTTCCCAAAAATGGTTTATCAATCTGCAGAAAAATATTTAATTCCTTTTTGTGGCAGGGAAGAGAATCGTAGATCTTATATTAAATTGACCGCCTCAAAATCCAAGGGTGGACTGATGCCCCCTCTCTGTTTTTATATTATACAGCACAACACATTTCTAAGCTAACTTTATGGGTCAAAGGACATAGGCCCTCCGCTACTCTCCTTATGGTTAGACATCGACCGTGACCGGCTAAAAGATTGAAGAGCTCTTTACTGCGTCTCTTATTTGTTCCCCAGTCCATCATTTCTAAAACAGCGATGAACAATCCCATGGGCTGATCCTTGAAAGCATATTTTCAGCTACAATGTTATCTCGGAGTCAAATGGTGGCTTTCGGACAACCAGCCTATTTCGAACCCCCAAATCAAAGTAGGGGGTGCTGCGGTACCATATGGCCCCAGATAAGCCATTTTTCCGTGATCGGATATCTGGGAGCAGGGCCACTCGTCCTTTTGACCTGCTGAAGAGACTCCATGGGATTCCTGATCATTATTTTTTTAAGTGGCTACAGCTCAGCAAAGCGATAGCCCGGGTTTTTCATTAAACACCCTCTGCTAGTTATGTACTGGTCCATTTGGATGCTTTATTAACTGCTGCGGCCCAATCACATGCAGTTTCTAAAGTTTATAAGCTACTTCAGGAATGGGATCACAGGCTTCCCTCAGGTGTTTGTTACTACTGGGTAAGGGTGTTGAATATTCAGGATACCCCATATCTCTGGAATAAACTTTGGTCCGCTATGTATAAATTTATCAAACAAGACAGGTTGAGGATGATACATTTCAATATTATGCATCATTTATATTTAACTCCTTCTCACTTATTTAGGCGTGGGGCATCTCACGTCTTTGTGTTAAAATGCAAGAAGGAGGAGAACTTTATACCACATGCTATGGTCTTGCCCGGTTATACTGAACCACCTGGAGTGCCATTTGCAGGCTTAGGGGCCTGTCCTTGGCTCTCAAATATGTTCACGCCGGAGATTTGTTTGTTATATTTTTTTCCATGCAGCTCTTCTAGGATCTGGAAGCCTATGTTTCACTCATCTCAGCTGTAATGAAACTGCTAATTTTAAGGCATTGGTCATCTGATAAATTCTCCATCTTTGTTAGAATGGTACCAAGAATGTACTTTAGCTTTACAGCTTGAAGCACATTGCATATATGCGGGCAAGCACAGGCGCTATGCTTCTCTTTGGGCCCTCTTGATGCTTTCCTTATGGCCTGGAAAGCCTAGATTTTATTATCTTAAGTTCTATGTGTATATTCGCTCCTTGTTGCTCGTAACCTTTGGGTGGGGGGGGGATGGACCTTGGGTTACTCCTTTTGTTTAACTGTCTTCTGAAGGCAATTTGTATGTACTTACAGCAATTTTATGTCTACGCCTTATGCTTTTAGTTTAACCTTCCATTGTCTGTCCTTTACCTTGGGTATGTTTGTAAAACAATAAAGATGGTTAATTACAAAAAAAAGAAATGTTCCACATGATGGTGCATGTTAGAAATGTGCCACAAGGTGGTGTACATTTAAAATGTGCCACAAAGTGGTGCATGTTAGAAATGTGTCACAAAGTGGCGCACATTAGAAATGTGCCACACAGTTGTGCATGATAGAAATGTGCCACAAAGTGGGGTACATTAGAAGTGTGTCACAGAGTGGTGCACATGAGAACTGTGCCACAGAGTGCTACATCTTATAAGTGTGCCACAAAATGGTGCATGTTAAAAATGTGCCACAAAGTCATTCATGTTAGAAGGTGCCACAGTGCTGTCTCTATGGTGCCAGGTGATAGGGAATCACCTGGCACCCTGGTTACCTTGGTTCACACCTCGAGCCCAGGTTGTCAGGAGTGGAGGCTGGCTGAGAGGATATAGAGCATCTGATGGACTCTCTCTTCCCAAGGGTGAAGGTGTGAGTCTGCATGGTTTACCAATGCCGAGTCGACAACACTTTTGTTGATGTTCAGCATAGAAATATCCCCGATGTTGACTGGTGAACTTTCACCTGTCTGACATTGGTGTGTTTCTCTCAGGGCACTGAATCCCCCAAACCCCCTATGTGGGGGGCTGCCCCCCCCCCCCTACTATTGATTATCAACTCAGAGTCGGAGCTGATTCGGAGTGGGGAAAACACTCGGTGAAAGGGCAAACTGTCACGCTCAGGTCCCTCACAGCGACAATCTCAAATCCTGTTGAGATTGTCGCTGTGGGGGATATCGCTGTGTGAGTTTTGTTGTATAGCTGGCATACAGTCTGCACCAGTCTGGAGCAACCCCTGGTGGAAATGCACCAAATGGCATGGGTGGGCATGCACCACGTATCTGCCATGCCTGGGGAACACTGTGAGCAGCCGCCATGGTTGAGGGTAGGAGGGTGGACAGGAGAAAAATGGAAAATCAGGCTACTAGCCAACTGGATGATGACCTCTGGTCCCCATCACCATGGTAACCCAGGAATGCTCTTGCTGATGCCCCCAGGATATGATTACAGTGCCTGTGGGCACTTCTCCCTCTGGGGGGGACCCACCCGATGAAGGGTTATGTCAGATTAACTAGGGTCCAGCAATGACTGGGAAGCAGATTGTGACAGGGTGTGGTGGCGGCAAGGAGCCATGGTGGCCCAAAGGAGTGGTTGGTCGGAGGGCTGCAGAGGAGTATTAAAAAGGAAAAAGAAATATCACACAAAGAAGTGAACATTAGAATGGTGCTTGTTAATGCTTTTCTGTACAAATAGTGACATTTTATGTGGTCCTGATTGCTAATGTTATTTTTGTTAGGAGTTGAAACTCTGCCTTTGATTTGTAGATCAGCCATACTGCTGCACTTCCACTACTGAGTGATAAGCGACAGTTTCCATCATTTCTTCGCACCATAGGCAGTGCGTACTCGCAACCATTTGCCCTTGCAGATTTCATTAAGCACTTTGGGTGGACCTGGGTAGGGATTACCTACACAGATAATGACTTCTGTGTACAAGGAAGTCAGCAGCTGAAGGAAATATTAGTCAGTGCCGGTGTCTGTGTGGCATTTTATGAGATCCTTCCAACAGACCTCAAAAGAGAGAGAATTCTTTCCCTTGTGGAGACAATTGTGACTTCATCTGCAGTTGTGGTCATGATTTATACCTCTGAATCACAGGCAGATTTAATCATGGAGGAGATAACTGTACAGAATATAACGGGAAAAGTCTGGATAGCATCTTCTAGTTGGATAATAAATTTTATTTTTTCAAAGAAGGAACTCTGGACAACATTAAATGGCACAATAGGGTTTGCAGCACCAAGCAGAGATATTCCAGGGTTTAAAGACTTCCTTTACAGTATTCAACCTTCCAAATATCCACATGATATCTATATGAAGCCATTCTGGGAGGTTGTATTCAGCTGCAAGTGGACAGACAATGAAACTGCTAAAAATGCACAAAATGAAGGAAAAACTGCTGAACTGCAGTTTTGTACTGGAGAAGAGAAACTCGACACACTGGAGCAAAACATATATCCAGTCGACAATTTCAGATTTACCTACAATATGGTAAATGCAGTGTACTCCCTGGCACATGCATTACATGACCTGCAATCATGCAAACCTGGAGAAGGACCATTCAGTAACAGAACATGTGCTGACAGGAATTATTTTCACCCATGGCAAGTAAGTTTCAATTATTTTCCAAAGTAATGAATAATACAGGAATAGCGCACTCCAGGGTATGGGTCGTGCTGTGGTAACATCACGCCTCAGGTGGTTGGGCATAAGGCTGCAGGCTGAATGCATCCAACACCTGAGAAATTATGTTACCTCAGCACGACACATACCCTGGAGTGCATTATTCCTATTATACAAAGGCTCGTTTGTGAGGAAAAAAGGAAATAAAAAAACAACTAATGCAACTGGTGACTAAAGCACAGACCACACCATACCTATACTGGCCACACAGCTACCTGGGATGTCAGCTCTTGCATGCAAAACAGTACCCACTAACAATGTATCCCACACATGCCACACATGTGCACACTGCCATCCACAGTGAATGCCAAAACCCCACACACATTGACACACACACAGCACACGTGGCACCATGCACCAGCATGCATGGCAATCACCTTGGCAGATGTGGCACACAACCTATGTGCATTGGGAAATGCCAGGATATCTGTGTGCAGAAAGTACCCATCCTGTTTCCTGTGACAGATGCTGCTGTGCTGGAAACCTGATAAACACAGCAGAAGCCCATGTCACAGAGCATACTGGGATGAAACAAGCACACAACATGAGTTCTATGGCCATGACTGTTGTGTGCTGCAATATCTATGGGATCTACAAGTATACCCATGAACACATGGATGTGCCCCAGCCATGTACTTACATGTCTGGAAGGACGTAACCTAGGATTCAAAGCCACCCCCCATGGACCCCTGCCACCTCCACTGGTTTCAGCATGGAAGTCACCTCCTGAGTCAAGTGGTCTTGCAACCACTGATGGCCAGGGTGCACCACCAATTGCATATTGTGCATGGTGCCATACATCCAAATTTTCTTTGGCACAGTACCAGAGGTCTCTGAAGTGGTTGTGCACCGCATCCAGTGGCTGAACCTGGCCACCGACGGCATTGACTGCTGCAGTCATGTCCCACGCTTGCCTGACAGTGGCATCTGTGGCATGGCTTCATGTCAGCAGGGACTCCTTGGCTTTGTATGCCTTGGTCAGGGTTTTAAGCTCCTTGTGAGAGAATGTGTGTGCCCACAGTCTCTCCCCTCGACCAGAGGCACCTGTTGCAGAAGATTATGAGACAATGGTCAGTGCCTGTTGTGTGACTAGGATGTGTGTCTGTGTGCATGCATGCCTGTGTCTGTGTGTGTGTGTGTATGTGAGTGTGCGTGCATGTGCATGCCTGTGTGTGTGTGTGTGTGTGTGTGTGTGTCAGTGTGTGTATGTGTGTGTGTGTGGCATGTGCCTGTGTGTGTGTGTGTGTGTGTGTGCAGGCATGCTTCCCCAATTGAACTACCATTGAAGCATTGTTGTGTACCATGTACCTGTGTAGATGGGATCAGACACCACCCACTGCCAGCCTGTCATAGGCCACCACTGTTCCATGCATGGCCAACGTGGAGCACCACTCAAATGTTGGTGTGTACACGACAGATACAACCCAACCATTGCAATGCAGTGGAAAGGCGGCAACATGTTAGGAGCACAGATGCTACCCTCACAGTTGTGGGGGCAACACATGTGTGTCATACAGGCCTGTGGCATTGCGTTCAGTTACAGCCCACTGCTGTGGATGACATCCTGCACTGTAGGTATAAGACAAACAAGGCGAACACAGGGACATTACAAGATACTATGGTGTCTATGAGTGCTGGTTGTGCCATGCCAGTGCATGTGGTATTAATGTGGTTTCCCCAGACATGGTCTTGTACAGCATACATGTAAAGGGACCTTGTTGTGCATGTCTGGCAATGTGTGTGTTGTCAATAGAATCCCTTGCCACTGACACATGGGTTTACATGGACAGACAGTGTGACAGTGATGCACACTATTGGGACACACCTGACACCTGGGGCAGGATATTTATAGACAGTAGCAATAAAATCCCAGACGTAGTTGCATAGATGAGGTAGGCTGACCTAGACATAGTAGCTATAACTGAGACATGGTACACTGGAAACTATGACTGGAAGGTATCTGTACCAGGTTATACTCTATTCAGGAGGGATAGAGAGGGTAGAAAGGGGGCAGGGTGGCTCTCTATGTCAGGGAAGGCATAAAAGCAACTGCGGCACAGGGTAGGCTGGAGAAGGCCGAGGCACTGTGGGTCACCCTTGAGTCTGGCTGTGGCACAGCATTTCACATGGGCATGATCTACAGGCCTCCAGCAAAGGGGGAAGAGGTGGATAGGGTGTTGGTGGAAGAAATCAACGGGATGGCAGCAAAAGGGAAGATACTGCTGCTGGGTGATTTTAATATGCCAGATGTAAATTGGACAATCCCAATGATTGCCTCATCCAGGAGCCGAACATCCTAGAATCCTTGCAGGGGGCAGGCCTCAGGGAGTAAGTGCAAGAATCCACTAGGGACTGTGCAATTCTAGATCTAGTACTGACCAACGAGGATAGAATCACAGAAGTCTGAATGGAAGGACACCTAGGGGCCAGTGACCACCACACAGTCAGGTTTATGATGAGTACAGTGTCGCAGTCAATCATTACAGAGGTGATGGTCTTGGATTTCAGGAGGATGGACTTTGCTAGGATGGGGATATGTATCAAAGAAGCCTTGGCAAGGAGGGAAGTCAGTGGGGGGTGAGAAATAGTGGGCACATCTTAAAGGAGGCATAAAAGAGGTGACAAACTGATGTATTAGGCAGAGAAATAAGTGCAAGAGAAGGAAAAAATAAATTATGGTTCTTAAGAGATGTGGTAGAGAATGTAAGATCCCAAAAGTTGGTGTTAAGAAAATTCAAGGGTCCTACATACATTCTCGGTGATGGCCCTGTCTGCTGACACGCTGAGGTTTGGTGTGATTGGTTTCCCCTTATATACTTCCTCAAAGGGCTGGATGTTAGTTATATGTTTGACCTGAGTATGTAACTGGAAAACTTAATGTTGAAGTGGCAGCACCCATGTGGCCTAGTTAGGAGTATGTGTTATAGATGAGATATGGTATACCATGGTTGATGGGAGAAGATGCTGTAATTTGACTTACTATGAAGTTCTGAGCTTTAAATATAGTACAAATATTGGTATGTATGTGATGCTTTTGGAAATAATAAAAAATTATTCTATGTTAAAAAAAGAAAATTCAAGGGGACTAGAAGTGGGCAAAGTGGACTCAATCCACACCGTGAAGTGATTCGCAGAGTAAAGGCAAATTCGCAGATTACTCCGCAACGCGAAGTGGAGTAATTTGCGTTATGATGGGCAACGTGAAGTCCATTGAAAACAATGACTGCGCATTACTCCGCCCTCCCAGACCACTACTCCACCAATTTTAAAGGTGAAGTGCTTTGAAAACAATGTACTTCGCCTCACTTCGCATTGTTTTTAAGCTCCAAAAGGTGAATTTTGCAGTGATTCATGGGATTTCAGGTCACATGGGCTCTATATTGATCTGCACAGCCTCATTTCAGGGTAGTGTGTGTAGGAAGCTATAGGAGACAGTGTGCTCTGAGAGTTGTCTGTGATTCAGACCTTCTAAAAGCTGTTAAAAAAGCCTTTTTGAGTAATTGTTTTTGCTCAAACTTTAGTTCATCAATTGTAGGAAACCCTCCTATGCTCATATCATCGAGCTCTTTTGTCTGTGTGTGGATTTTGAATGTTAATGTACAACATTGAGTGTGTGTAGTAAAAGACAGTGAAAGTGTGCTTTGGGGAGGGGTGTATCTGTGGTGTAGGTAGATTTAAGTTGGAGAGATAGAGAGTACTTCGTTTTTTGGTTATAGTTTTGTTATATAACTGACTGTGTTAATGTACACACAGTAATATTGTCAATAATTGTTAAAATGTTCTTGCTGATTGTGTGTTGTGTGGATCTGGTGCAGCAGTTCATAATTTCAGGTTGTTTACAATACGTGGCATATAACTAAACTTTTCAATTTGCTACGCATTACTCATTGTAGACAAATTGTGTGTGTGTGTGTGTGTGTGTGTGTGTGTGTGTGCAGTACTGCGTGACATCAAATAATACACCTTTTATTGTGCCACACTGTAATTGCAGGAGCAGCAGTGTGAACCTGCTATCCACTGCAGTTGCATGATTTTGTACTGCCATCATGATATCTGTTCTTTGTTTTGCTGCTTGTACTGCTGTAAAAATCTGCAGTCAGTGCTCTACCCACCACCACCAGCAAAAGGAATTGTTTTTTCAGATTGGATTGTTTGTGACCTCAGCACCACTGGTTAGTTAAGGTGTTGTTTTCACTTGTAAATTTACGTCTCTATCTGTTGCTGAAGCCACAGTTGTTTTTCTGGCTTCACATCCAGCATTCCCCCCCCCCCCACGCAGAGTGAACGTTTGAAAATCTAAATTTGTCTAGAATATTGTTGTTGATTCCCCAAAATGCCCACAAAGAGATGTGCAAGCCAAGCTGGTTCTCGCCATGGCACTGCTGCCAGTGGTAAGATAGTCTGTGGGCATGGTAGTACGCAGTCACAGAAGTGCATTGCTGATGTGAGGAAAGGTATTTCTCCTGCAGTGTTTTTTCACTGTTCAATCAGTAGCTTCAATCATACTTGGAGGAGATGATGTTGTCCCAAACAGTGGTGTTAGTGCAGTTGCTGGTGATGGTAGTATGAGTATTGCTGCCTCAAGTTCGACTTCTGACCAGTGTACCATCTCCAAAAATATAGTGGAGTGTGAAGCAGTGCAAGTGAGTGGCAGTGTAGATGATGTCATACTTCCCAGTAACATCCCAGTAAATGAGCCTGAGGATTCTGATAATCATGTCAACGATAGCATACAATGTGGCATTTCTTCAACCATGGTTCATGCCATGCATTTTCCATGCAGTGATTCACAGTGTGGTGAAAAAATATCAGGTGATGGTGCTGAAGATGATGATGATGAATTTGATGATGACGATGTTGCTGTGGTAGCAACACGCAGTCATTATGCCAGCATCCAAGCAGAAGATGTGGATGTGGGTGATGTTGATGAATATGATGATGTAATTGACCCCAGTTGGGAACCGGAGAAAAAGAAATTCAAGGAGGCTGTGTCTGGCATTCATCCCCCAACCCCGTAAAAACTTGCGATTTACCAGTTTCAGTTGATGGTGATGATAATGACGATGACCCAGTACTAATAATAGGTAGTCATGGTGGTCAGTTGCAATCCAGGTGTGCACTGCCCAAAAAATCACTTAGTACACCACCTCACTTCAGTGCTTAAAAGAATGGAGTTCAATAAACAGTATCATGGACATGTTAAATGTAGAGCATCATAATCACTTCTTTGGGATTTTTTTGTTCAAGATGCAAATGATGAGTCAGTTGCAATCTGCCAGGTTTGCCATGTGCGTGTGAGTTGAGGTAAAAGGTGGAGCCATCTGGGCACAGGAGGACAGCATACGCATCTTAAGAATAGGCACATGGCACTGTGGACCCAGCACAAGCTGGCAGTTAATACCACAGTGGGGCATTTACCCTTGTCATTAACCATTATGAGCAAGTTATCCCCTTCTATGAGTGTTAAGTCCAGTAGGAAATTAAATGTATGCAGGAGTGAGGAAATAAGAGAAGGGGATTAACTACAGGCATGATGAGGTGGAGGAGCATAATGATTTTGAAATGTTGTCCAGTGCTGGTGAGAGTAGCAGTTTTGGTGGTGGTGGTGAATGCAGTTTGTCTAGTGCAAGTGGTACATTAACCCTGGTTGGCAAATCTGGCAAAATAAATGCACGTCTGGGTTTGTCATCATCAGCTATGCAACCGTCTTCATCAAACGTCCACACTCCACCTCTTGCCATTCGCAGAGCAGAACCATTTGTCATCACACCCCATGTAAAATGTTTAAGTCAGCCTACATCACAGAGTGGTTTTGCACATAAGCTGAAGTACCCACCCAATCATATAGTGTCACGTGAGCTTAATGCTGCTGTAGCTTAAATGCTGGCAATTGATGTTTTGCCCTTCTTCTTTGTGGAGAATTCTGGGTTCCAGCGGTTTGCTGCACATGCCTGTCCAAAATGAAAAGTCCCATCCAGGACATACCTTTTGACCCGTGCTGTCCCCGAGTTGTTCCGTACTGTGTCCGACTCAGTAAGACATGCCCTTCAACATTCCTCTTCTCCATTCATCCATTTAAGTATGGATATATGGACAAGTGGCAAAACAGCAGGGAGTTCAAATTTGTGTATAACTGCACACTGGGCGCAGGTGCTAGGGGTTGTTTGTGATGTTGGCAATGTGAATGATCAGTGCAGTAAGGTGGAGCATCGTGGTAGCAATCTTCCAGGTATTCGACAGCATGCAACGATTGCTATGCGCAATGTGACCTGTTCACACACTGGTGAAAATATATTGGACATGGTACTGACTGAAATTGACAAGTGGCTGAACCCCCTGTCCCGGAGATCTGAGTTCATAGCAAGTGACAATGGGTCAAATGTGGTAAAATGCATCACAAATGGTGACTTTGTTTTCCATGCATGGCCCATTGTTTAATTCTTGTGGTGCAAGAGTTTCTGCAGCTACCTAAAGAAAAGTAAATGCTGACAGTTGCATGCCATTTCTGCTCTCACTTTTCACAATCTGCAAAGGCCCGTGACCAACTTCAACAGTTGCAGATGTGAAATTGCCTCCCTCAGCACCACTTAAAGGTTGTATGAACAATACAAAGCCATCTCAGAATATCTTTTGATGCACACTAGCCGTGACAGTTCCGGGGCCTCCATGTCAATGACGACTGAACAGTGGTGCCTCATGGACACTGTAATAACAATTTTGCATCCTTTTGAACTTGCCACACAGGCAGTGAGTGGCGAGACATTGGTGAATGTACAGCATGGCCTTGATGTTGCTGGAGACAGTGCTAGCAGTATGTTGCTGAAACACATTCTGAGAGTATTCAACCAGAATCATCACATTTTGAGCATTCAGCATGGTAACAACTTAACCATAGTAACAATGCTGGATCCATGATACAAATGTGGAATTGCCTCAGTACTGGAGGGAGGGCCTGAACAGGTAAAAAATGTCAGTGGGCAACTGGTGCGCTTGGTTCCTGGGGCACAGAAGTTACGTGCCAAGGTCAGCAAACCTCAGCAGCATAATCCAGCTGAAGGTGTACCTGGAGGACCATCAAGCATATCCTGTAAGGGGAAGGGGACTGCAGTTCCAGGTGGTCTGTCATTCAAATCGGTTGGTGTCAACTCACTTTGGGAGGCTTTGTCCCAAGTGGGAATTTGTGAAATAAATGATTCTGGAGAACAGGATGATGCATCAACCACTGGACTTAGTGTGTGCATAGAGAATGGTTGAGTCATATTTGTCTGAAACAGGCATCTGTCAATAACTGATGATCCTCTTTTGTATTGGAGTGGAAAGGTCAATGAATGGCCAGAACTGACTGCAGTGGCACTGAAGTACCTCACATGTCCACCCTCCAGTGTAAGTGTCGAGAGGGTATTCAGCTCAGCAGGTGCAATAGACAGGAATCATCAGACAAACCTCTCTCCTGAAAATGTTAGTTTGCTAACATTCATAAAAATGAATGAGAGGCACATACAGCACAGACTGCAACCTCGGTATTCGTACATGGCCTAGTCATGGTGGTTTTGGTGATGTAGAAATGGACTACTTGGTGTCACTGGCAGTGACAGCATGAAACGGACCACCACTGATGTAGATGATGATGCAATGGAGATAGAATTTCCCAGTGGTCAGACTTCAGACATAGATGACTGTGAGGGCAGCTTTCTTTATGAGGATGATGATGTGGTTAATGTTGGCAGGTTTTAACTGAAGTTGTGCCCCCCTTGAGTCAGACCACCACCACCAGGACCAATGTTAGCCACTGTCACCACAGAGAATGAGTTTGTTCCCCCCAGGACCACCACCCCAGGACTGATGTTAGCCACTGCCACCACAGAGAATGAGTTTGTCTGCCCCCCCTGACCAGCACCACTGGGACTGATGTTAGCTACTGCCACCACAGAGAATGAGTTTGTCTGCCCCCCCGACCACCACCACCGGGACTGATGTTAGCCACTGCCACCACAGAGAATGAGTTTGTCTGACCCCCTGGATCATCACCACCAGTACTGATGTTAGCTACCACCACCACTACCAGATGCAGGAAGATGTCACAGGGAATGTCATCATATGCAGCAGCTATCACCACCAGCACCCACCACCAGTGTCATTCAGACAATGTTTCCCCATAACTGAAGTTGTGCCCCCCTGGAGTCAGACCACCACCACCAGGACCAATGTTAGCCACTGCCACCATGGAGAATGAGTTTGTCTGCACCTCGGACCACCACCACCACCGGAACTGATGTTAGCCACTGCCACCAAAGAGAATGAGTTTGTCCACCCCCCCGGACCACCACTGGGACTGATGTTAGCCACCACCACCACCACCACCAGATGCAGGAAGATGTCACAGGGAATGTCATCATGTGCAGCAGCTATCACCACCAGCACCCACCACCAGTGTCATTCAGACAATGTTTCCCCATTACATTGACCATGCCAAAGCAGGGAGAGTCAAACAGGAGACCACATCCATCAGCCACAGGCACAAAGCTTCTTAATATTAAAACTATAAAGTGAGCATGTTTACTAATGTTTTTTATGTACTTAACTTCCTTTAGTTGTATGTTTTGTTATCTGTAGCTTTTCTGAGCTGCAATTGGCAAACATATAAGGTAAACTTATTTTGTTTTTTTACAGGTTAACAACAAAACTCTCCTTCGCTGAAAGTTGGTATGAATGGTACTGCAGCTGTACCATACACAGGAATCTATGGAATATCCAATTCAAATCCATACTGATAATTATCAAGATTTTATTTCATCTGTTCAATTTTTTTTAAAAGACTGAAGCAAATGTGACTGAGTATGATTCATAAACTAGGTGACATGTGTATGTCTCTAAAACTATTTCTGCAGGATATCATGCACTGTATTCTGAACTTGCAGCTGTGCAGCCATGACAGTGTTGAAAATGTTGCACACAGGTTGTGTTACTTGACAAGATGTGGTTTTGAAATGTTACTTGACTTAAGATTGAGAACCAGGGACAATCAAGTTGTAAGAAGTAATTCATTTTTTTCTTTTGGAAACTTCCAGATGCTTTCTTGTGTCATAGTTGTCTTATCCAAAGAAGTTCTTCAGCATCGGCTCCTCCCCCTTCCCGGGCTGGGGCAGACATGCAACATGCAGAAGTCGTTTCAATCGATGACCATGACCATCATTAACAATCAGACTCGAGAAGGATGCAGATGAAATCTGTGAAGAAGTAACCAAATAAGAAACCATTAATGAGACAAACCTGCAAATATGCTCCCTCCCCCCAAAAAAATATTCCTTCATTGGCTTGAGAGTTATCCATTTCAAATCTCTATGCAAAAAGTTCTCATCAAGCACTGGAATGTGCACACCAACAGAATCTGTGACCTGTGATACAAAACAATACAATGAGTACATGTCTATATATGTCAACCCCCACCTACAAAATACATATATATATATGTATATATATAAATATATATATATATATATATATATATATATATATATATATATATATATATAAACTCACCAAGGCTACTATTAGTGTACAGACAAAGGGCACCCTTCCATCCAGCTGAGATGTTCATATTGCATTTGTAGTTAATCTTTTCATTATTATTAATATTATAGAGCTTATAAACAGGAAAACAATATCCTCCAATATACAACTGCATATGATCATAATGAAAGAGGAGGAACATCATATTGTCTGAAGTACTATGCAATGTTGACATAAAAAAGGAAAATATATACTTGAGAATAATGTAAGACAGTATATCCTATGTAGTTAAGGGAACTAGACCAATTGTAATACAAGGAGTATGGAAAGTGAATTGAAACAAGCAGAGTAGACCATCATGATAGTACAATGTAGTATTTTGAATTTGTAACAATACAGTAAAAGTATATAAAGGAGAAGTATGTAAAAAAGAGAGGTTATCTAGGAAGAGACCTGGAGTGAAGGAATGGAAAAGAAGAGAAGGAAAAAAAAGAGAAGAGGAAGAGAAGTGGAGAAAGGAGAACAGGAGAAACAAGAAGCGAGAACACAATGGGAAAACATGTAGAGAAATACATAGGGAGGAAAGATATGGCCCATACATACAAATATTTAAAGTAGTCCTGCCAGCATTTGTTATATAGAGTGTGTCGGTCAGAGGAGATGTGTGTCATATGATCGAGGGATGCATATTGAGATAATTGTTTGAGTATATCCTGAAAAGTAGGGGTTATATTAGATCTCCAGTGCATAAGTATAAGGCACTTGACTTGAAGGAATAATATGGTCAACCATCTGTTCCGGGAGTGGGATATTCTATAGGAGCAAAAATTAAAAATACCAAGTATACAGTGTTTAGGATCTAGTGCAAACGATTGACCTATCACTCTCATTGCAAAGAGATGGATATGACACCAGAGATTGTGAATGAGGGGACAGTTCCATAAAACGTGTAGTAAATCACCATTAGGAGGGTTTCATCACCAATAGTTGTTGTTTATTAAGCCCATTTTTTTAAGTACCATTGGTGTCCTGTACCATAAATGCAAAATTTTGGTTTGTATGAGTGAACTACACTTATCATTAAAAGATTTGTGGCAAGAGAGCTAACACCTACACCATTGTATAGTGGTTACATTGCAATTTAACAGATTACTCCATTTATTTTTGGCATTGATAGATTGGTCTGGAAGCATGCCTCTAATGTCTCTATAGATAGTGCTATTTAAATTGGACAGTGTATTAATCCATCTAGAAATATAATTAATATGTAAAGGTTTATGAGGAGTAAGAGAAAAGTTGAGATTCCATGCCATGCGCAACTGTAGATATTTACAGAGATCATGATAGGGGAGATACCATTGATTGCATAGGTCTGAGAAGGGTTTTAATTTGAACGTCTGGGGTTCAAGTATATCTCCCAGGAAAAGAATGCCCTTATTTTTCCAATTTCAACAGAAAACTGGGTGGTTATCGAGAGAAATATTATGGTTTCCCCACACAGGGGCATATACAAGGGGGGTTGGTTCTGATTTTCAGTGTTTATGAATTATTTTCCAATTAAATACAGATGCAACTATATTAGAGTAAACCATTTAATGGTTTGGGCAATACGAAAGGCCCAGAAGTATGCTTGAAACCAGGGGAGTCCAAAACCGCCTTTGGACCAATGGAAACAAAGTTTGTTATGGTTAAATATAAGGATTTTACCTTCCCAAATAAAATGGCCAATTATTCTGTCAATTTTGACAAAGAAGTGGGTAGGAAGAATTAAAGGTACAGTCGAAAATAAATATAATGTTTTGGGAGCTAGTGACATTTTGATTGTGGAGATTTTCCCATTAAAAGAACGGTTAAGTAGTTTTCATCTATTGAGAGTGGTGGTTATACTTGCTAACAAAGGAGAAAGATTAACATCCCATAACTTGTTTAGTTTAGGGGTAATCCAGATTCCAAGATAAGACAGACCATGAGTAGCCCAGCTGAAACCTAATGTAGTATTCATAGAAGGTTTGCAGAACTTGTTCAATGGTAATGTTTCGGATTTGTTAAGATTGAGAGCAAGCCCTAAAAGAGAGGTGAAATCACAGAGTAATTTGATTAGGGGTTGTCCTGAGGTTTCAAGATTTTAATAAGATGATGAGGTCATCAGCATATTACAGTGAGGTGTAACGAGAGTTGCCAATAAGGATACCTTTGATTGAGGAGGAATGATGAAGAGAGGCCGATAGAGGTTCCATGGTAAGAACAAATAAAGTAGAGGATAAGAGGCATCATTGCCTAGTACCTCTTGCCAAGTAAAAGGAGGGGGACGGAATAGAGTTAGTGAGTACACAAGTGGAGGGTAAGGTGTATAATAATTGAATCCATGCACAGAATTTATTAGTGACACCAAAATGGGATAGTACATTGTATAAATAGTTCCAATTGAGAGAATCGAATGCTTTCTCAAAATCAATGGCTATAGCAGTGGCTGGTGATCTAAAGGATTTTGCTTTGTAGATTAATTTAAATAGAGAACGGAGATGGTCGGAGCCAGTTCTATTCTTGATGAATACAGCTTGAGAATTTTGGATGAGTTTCAGAACTAATGATTCTAAATGTAGATTTAATAATTTGGAAAAAAAATTATATCTGTATTAAGTAATGAAAATCAGTCTATAACTAGAAGGAAGAGAAGGGTCTTTATCTTTTTTTGGTAAAACAGTTATAATAGCTTCAGTCATAGAATGAGAGAGTCTGCCTTGTGAGGTTGCTTCCAGGAAGACTTTGAAAAGTAAAGGTCATAAAGTATCAGCTAGAGGTTTATAGAAATCTACAGGAAAACCGTCTCTCCCAGGTGATATACCAGATTTTAGGGAAGCTAATGCTGTTTGTATCTCTTTTAAGGTAAAAGGTTCATCCAACATAGCCATGTCTTGTTGAGAGAGATGTGGTAGGTGCAATTTATCCAAAAAATGCTGTATATGAACAGATTGGCGAGGGTTTATTTGGGAGTATAATTGTTGGTAAAAGGAGCACATGATGCGATTAATTGAGGGGTTGTCAGTGTGAATTTTGCCTGAGGAATCTTTTAAGCCAGCAATATGTCTCTCCATCTGTTGATTTCTAAGCTGGTAAAAGAGCAGCTTCCCTCATTTATCGCCTTGTTCTCAGTATCAATGTTTGAGTTCTAAAAGGGCGAGTTTGGCTTTCCTAGCTATTAATTCATTGATTTTGATTCGTAGCTGTAAAATTTCAAGATGAAGTTGTGAGTTATGGTCCGGATTTTTTGTTTTGTAATATTGAGATTCTTTTTCTTTGAGTAATTTTTCTAAATCGGCCTATTGTTGTTCTTTTAACTTTTTTCTGTGTGCCGCATAGCTAATGATTTTACCTTTAATTGTGGCTTTTAGTGCTTCCCATATAGTACCTTGAAAAACATTGGGGGTATTGTTGATAGAAAAAAAGTCTTGGATCTGGGACGTAACCCAGGGAAAGAAATCAGGGTCTCTTAATGAAAATGGGTCTAGATGCCAGGAGGGAGATCTAGGAGGGGGTGGGCCCCAATGTAGGTGTAAATTTATAGGAGAGTGATCTGATATAGTAATTGGAAGAATAGCAGTATCGACAGTTTTATCTGTAATGAACGGAGAAGACAACCAATAATCAGTTGTGCTATAAGATTTATGTAATGGGGAATAAAAGGTATAATCGCATTGTCTAGGATGATGTAGTCTCCAAATATTGGTGAGACCTAGATCTTTCATTATCATAGAAAGTGCAGCAATACCTCTAGGATGGGAGTCACATGATGAATTACTTCTGTCTAACTGAGGTTCCAGAGCTAAGTTAAAGTCTCTGACAAATAGAATGAGAAAATTGTTGTTATTGTTCATAATTTGTTAGGCCAAATTATGGAAGAATTTGGGTGAGTCGGAGATAGGGGCATAGACATTAACTAACATCAGGGGACCTACAGAGGAATTTAAATGGGCAAGGACCCATCTTACGTCTGAGTTAGAAATGGATTTGGTAAGAGTCCAATTAAGAGATTTATGTAGTAGAATAGCAACCCCTCACTTTCTGAAGGGAGATGAAGACGCATATACTTGACCGACCCAGTCCTTGTTGAGTCTGTCTACATCCTCTAATAGAAGTTTGGTTTCTTGCAAGAAAGCAATATGAGTTTTATGCTTCTTGAGATAGGTGAGTATTTGCTTTTGTTTACAAGGTGAATTGAGTCCCTTAACATTCCATGAGTGTAGAATTAAATCGCTCATGTTGATAAGAGAAGGGATGGAAGGTTACAAAAAAGGAACATAGTACTCTTGATAAATGAAGTAGAGGATGTCACAGGCTCAAAATGGAGACACTTAAAATGGTCAAATGTGTACAGGACAATAAAATTGTAAGAGTAGGAATGTATGGGGTAAATATATCCATTGTGTCTCACTGATAGAAAGAATAGAGAGGAGAACGAAGAAAGCATAAACATTATTATCAGATCAAACATATGCAATATAGTAAAACACATTATACATTTCTTAGCTAGTATAGTGAGATAAGAGTCGATAAGTACACCAGGACTCTCTTGCAGTACTACAAGGCATGAAAAGTAGTGAGTAAATCTTGGGAGAAAACAACTCTTAGACCCAAGAGACAAACTATATGTAACTATTTCTATAAAATTGAAACTATGACTAGTACTAAAGCAGACATAATAATTCCCTGGGGAACCATAACCATCATACTAAAGTATAAAGGGGTTTCAAGTTGGTATGAAGTCCCAGATATAGTACTAAAACTTGAACTTGAGTTAGATATAGAGTAGAACTTGGTTAAGCAAAGGTTCAATAAAAAAGGAAATTATGCCAGCATAGTGTGACCTGTTTATGAAGTCCAAAATGAGCTATAATTGAGCCGTTTAATATGTAATTATCCACATAACCATATTAACTAGATAAAGTAAGATTTATATGGGGAAGAGGGTCAAATGACATGTGTGGTCAATGGAGAAATAAAGGAAAGGGAGAAGGGGTCCTGAAAAAATTATAGATTGGTAGGTAATGATGTATTATGAGATCCAATCTAGTATAAGAAGGTAAAATAATGTATTTAAAGTGGGAGTCACATTTTAAATGAGTATACTTAGATGCCATAGAAGTATGGTACATATAGTAGATTAAGAATATTCAGGCTTCAGGGTTCTATATTTATTGGAAGTGGGTGCCAGATATTACTAATAGCACATGACCCGAAAATTGCCCATAAGAGAAGAAAGTAATAATTATAGTGGGGTATCCAGACCTGGGGAAGGCCTAGCAAGCCCCTACTATGAACTTGTAATATGAGCTTAGATAGCCCAAGCTTTAAAGGCTTCGAGTGAAGATGTGCTATCCATTGTTTAAAGGGACACTGTCAACCTGTTTTTCATCATATTATTTCTAGTTAAAAACCTGCATTTTATGATTGCTTGCCTTCTCTAAAGTTCATTGATATTGCTGCTTGTTTTGTCTGTCTCCTTGTTTAGTAGAACTGAAATGCATGCTAATGTATATTTATAAACAACCTTGTTTTGTTTACAATCCTGGATCTGTTCTTACTGCATACATCCCAAGCATTAGAAACACCCCCAAATAGTGCAGTTACTCATGATTCATTAGGCTCCGTTCCTCCCACTGCATTATGAGGGGCTAGACTGTGTTGTGGGTGTTCCTACGTTCAGGAAAGATACAGTTGGAGCTGATCAAGGAATGTAAACAAACCTGTTTTTGTGTGGTAACACCAGTATGGTAGTCAGCTTGTTTTTCACTTTTTAAAACAAACAAGAGTCAAAATCAAACTACTAGCTACTTCAGCAGTCTTTACAGAATATTGGCAATCATAAAATGTGTTTTTTTAAACTAGGGGCACTTTGAGGCCTAGTTGGGTTGACAGTGTCCCTTTAATATACCCATTTTAAAAGGCATATAAAATACAGATACCTCGAATATTGCTTGCAATGGCTTATTATAAGAAGTATCAGGGGGCAAACAGTAAGTAATAAATTGGTGCAAGATAGTAGTGTGTCTGCTGAAAAGGGGGGGATCAAAATGAGGGACATACTGAGGGACTGGATGACAGGCTGGTTTAGAGTGGTAATAATAACAGTAGTACTGTAAGCCATGTCAAGAACCACCAACACCTTCCAGATCTATAGTATTGTAAGTAGTAATGTCAGATAAATAAAACTAATATTGATTCACATAGGTATTTAACTATAATCCACATATAAATAAAAATGGTTATGTGATAAGAACATGATGACAAAACGTCCACTAGTTTGGTTAATGAGCGCTAGAGAAACATTGAGCAAACATGTATTAGCTATGACTAATGAGGGGATGTAATGTGCCCTTAAGAGTGAGACTCGTACAGGAGTCACCCTTAAAGCAGGTCTCAAAATTGACATCTGCCCATTGATTAGATTGCTAGTTTTTTTTTTTTTTTATCAGGCCAGTTAAAATTTCCTTTAAGTCAGCTGGGCCAGTGGGATTTCTGTGGGGCCACTGGATTTTCTCCATCACCGACCTGCTGTCCAGTTACTGTGAAAATAATCTTGACCCTTGCCAAAGTGTCTTTCTGAAGAGTCTAATTACAGCAGGTAGCAATTAACATGTATTTTTCCCTCCAAAGATCAAGTGGTTTGCTTGTTACAAAAGGAAAATCTTTGATCTTAGGTCGTGTTTGAAAGTCATGTTCATTTGCTCTTTCCTGCTGCAGATTCTTAATGGAGGAGAGGGGTACTATGTAACCCCCTCCCACACACCCACATCGATTATGAGAATAGGAATTTGGAATATGTTGCAAGCGCTGCACTATAATAATGATTCATTGACATTGATAAAAAGATAATGAATGCAACATAACTAGCAGATTCAGCTTGAAAACCTGTAACCGCGATGTACTGCTTAACACAATCCAAACCGGTCAGGTGCGATGGTATGCACTCACAGGGAGTGTGCTATGTGGTTAATGAATAGGCAGATCCGGCAGAGCTAAAGAATTGAAATGAAGTAAGGGCTTTACTCTCGTGTAATGATGAGAATAAAATAGATGCCCAAATGATCAATCTTTGGTGTTGTGTTTCAGAGCGTTTGAGGAAGCAGACTCGATTTGTTTTTGAGCTTCCTCTTCCATTCCTTTTTATGAGGCTCTGCTGATTTGAAAGGGGAGCTGGTCACCAATTCAGCCCAAGAGGAATTGGGAGATCTGCCACCCTGTAAAGCATCTCCAAGGTCATTGCTGACAGGATCCACAGCTGATTCCGGGAGGTCTTCCTGAGATGAATGTAAGTCATCTTGTAGTAAAGAAAATTTATTGGAGAGAGTTAAGGGTGTAGTGAAGCCAACATGTCACTCATGCTGAGAGGTAGGCCTAGAAGGAGTAGCATCTGCACAACAGGCATGTTTAGAAGAAGGTGGATTCAAGTTCTTTTTGTCTAGCAAGTGGGCTGAGATTCGGACAGGAGGTGCTACATCAGCCGGGAGAGATATGGGTTTCTCAGTGCATTCATGATTTGAAGCCATAATGTGGATGTGCCAGTCTGATCAGGAAGTTGCAGAGACAGTGGGAGAAGGGGTCACATCAGTATTTCCAAACAGGGCAATTGGAGGCTGGGGCTCACTAAGAAATGCAGCCAAGGCTTCAGGAGTATTAAAGTCTTTGGTTAAGTCACCCAGAAACAGGCACATGACGGCAGGATAGCGCATAACAAATTTGATCCCTCGTTGATGTAGGGTAGTTTTAATAGGATTGAAAGCTCTGCGTTTATTAGAGAGTTCCTTAGAGAAGTCTCTAAAAATAGAAATTCTATGATCTTGCCAAGTAAGCGTTCCCACTTGTTTTGCTCTATTGATAATCAGTTCAGTGTGGGCTTAGTTTAAGAATCTTACAATGATAGGCCTAGGTTTCTGATCTGGACCAGGCCTCCGGCTTAAAGTACAGTGTCGGTGTAATCTCTCAATAGTAAGGTCTTGACCAGGTGGGAGTTTGAGCAGGACTGGTAGCACATGTAATAGAAGCGCAATGGTGTCTCTGAGTTCTGCACCTTCAAGAAAACCCAAAAATCTCAGGTTATTGCGACTATTTCTGTTTTCAATGTCATCAATTTTATCTTGTAGGCTTCTGATAACTCTGTCTTGCTCTCTGATGGTGGCTTGCAGGATGTTAATAGAACTTTCATTTTGAGCAACTTTAACTCCAGCATCATTGATTTTTTGGTCTAACACTTGCATGTTTGGTCTAACACTTGCATGTTAGTGATGTTTTGTTGAGATTTTATTTTTAAGTCCACCACTAAGCTTGAATCTCAGTTCAAAAAAAAACAAAACTAAGAAATAAAGAACTAGATAAAATAATTCCTCTCCCACAGTCCTCAGCCTCCGAGCCCTTCCTTTTCTGTTAACTCCCTCCCCTCTGTTAAGTAACAAAGGACTCCTTACCTCATTTAACCTGCTCCTCTCTCTTCACTTTTCCACAGCAGGGATCCTCCAAGGAATGAATGAATGGACAGAGCCACCCTCCCCACTGGGTGGATGGTCATGAGGGCCAGCGGTGGAGAGCCCTCCCTCCTACAACACAAGGTACAGTCAAACGGCAGATGCCAGACATGCGTCTCGCTCCAAAGGAATCCTTGTCACTCCCACCACCACCCTTGCTAGTCACTCTCATTTATACCGGTGATCACACGCATGCATTTTAGCCTATCAGTTCACTTCTCCCTTAGCAGCTTATCAGCTCCTGCCACTAGAGGTCATAATCGCTGGCCTGCCTGTCCTGTTCCTCGTGACCACTACAGAGCTCCACCTCACTCTCCTCTCACTGTCTCTCCGGCTTCATTTACCTAGTGAAGCTCAGCCTGCTCATCCTGGGTCCCTGACTGGATTAACCTACCACTGAGACAACAGTGGGGGTTGAGAGTCCACAAGGGTCCCTGGGTAGGAACTTACTAATAACATACCACTGGCTAATTCAGAAAGCTAAGAACAACCACCCCTACTTAAAGTAACTCCCGACTGCAGGAACTCCCATGCTTCCACAATTCTGTTCCATCTCGCACTGCCCCTGGACAGAAGGCCCTGAGCACCATGGCCCGCACAGATACAGTCCATCCACTCCAGCAGGACCCCCAGCCCCCATGGTCCAACCTAAATTTTGCCTCATACAGGTTCCCTGTCCTGATGATCGTGTACATTGGCGCAGCTTTGTGGGTAGACTTAAAAATTGCCTCCTACCACGACCCCTTCCTGCTCAGAGGAGCACAGGACAGACACCTCCCACACCTTACAGTCTGCCTAGCATCTACAAATATGGACACCCTGATCCTTATGCATGGACTCTTTCATAAGGGAGCTTGCTACATCATCTCCTCAGGGTTGACAGGCATTCGTACAAAAATATCTGCCCTCGCCAGACAGGGTGTCCTTAGCCTTATCGTACTAACATTGTTATTGCATTCAGGTGATGTCCAACCTAACCCTGGACCTCAGCTTGCCAACTTGATGCTGGGGTCCCCAAGTGACCCTCTATGGTGCCGCACCAAAGGTCTGAGAGTAGTGCATATGAATGTATGCAGTCTCCGACCTAAGATGCATGAGGTTCAAGCCTGGGTGGATTTGTACAGACCTGATGTGCTTGTGTAACCTCCCTGCAAATGGGTGGTTCCTAAAAGTCCCCTAGTAACTTATCTAATGACCCCAGACTGGATGGTGTTCGGCCATTAAGTCATTTATAAGTGAGTGTTTTTAATGCTCTAGTACTGTCTCTTTAAGAGTTGTCAGCTTGCAGACCTAATTAGTTTGCATGGGGGACCGTGTGTTCTCCTGCTCGAGTCCCGTTCGAGCCGCTGACAAGGTGCTTAGTTTTTGCCATCGCTAGGCAGGCAAAGCAGGTACTTCCCAGGGCTATAATTGTTGGCTCGAAATATGTTAGAGTGGTAATGGAAATGTACTTTGTCTAACCTGCTTTTCTTGCAGCTGGGACTTTGTGTGCTTTGCCCCTCCATTTTGGATTGGAACTGTCACTTGGATCCAGTCAGGAGGGAGGGGCTCTTAAAATGGAGTATTGAGCAGCCAACCAGGATTAGGACTCTCTTGGGAGCTGGCTGCCAATTGGGAGTATGGCCAGTGATTCTGGGAAGTGAAGTTCTGGAGTGTGGCGCCTTTTCGCACCAATAGGGGAAGGTGTGAGTGACTGGCATCTGAAGCCCTCCAATTGGGTCAGGTGGTGTCCGGGTGTGATTCCCTGTCCAATGGCCAAGAAAGCAGAGTCATTGTGGCTGTGAATAAGGAAGGAGCTCTGGGCTTCTGAGCTGCTGTTTCGAGTGGGAAGCACATGTGGAGGCCAAAAGTCGGGCGGCTCGCTCACCGTGGTGATTCGGACTGAATCCACTGTGTACAAGGAATAGAAGAGGCTGTGCAGCTAGCAGCCAGAAACCAGGCTCACCCTGTAGAGGACTGGAGAATCTGCTTCTTCATGCTCGGTCTGTCAGGAGAAGTGAAGCTGCACTGTGATTTCCCGGGTTGGCAGTAAGTGCGCTCGGGATATGAAAGCAGCTGCCTGGTATGGTAACCCTCTTTTACATATAGATGTGTGGGGAGTGTTCTGATCACAGGCCTGTGTCCCCCTGCGGTGTGAAAGGTGTTCTGCCACAAGAGTCATGATTAAAATCAGGGTAGCTCCCTACAAGCTGATCCATTGAATTGCAAGTGTTTCATCTGTTTTCCTCTCTTGCTACATGAACTGAGCCTACTGGCTCCGGATTACAAATTGGGTATTGTGCAAGTGTTTTCATCCTCAGGGCCCCAACCAGCTGCACCAATCTTGGCTAGCCCCCTCTTTCCTTGGTACTCAGTGACAGTGACATGTAGGAACTTTAGCCCTGTGCACAGTGCTCTGAATATTAGTGTGATTGAATCAATTAACTTGATTTCCCCGTCCTTGTTACTCTCCCCTAAATAAATAAGATTTGGTTGTTTTGCAAAGTTACACTTCCTGAATTGTGTATCTGTGTTGAAATACTGTACAGTGGCTATTGTATTATTGCATCTTACTTTACAGGGGATCCCCAGAGTCAAGCTAATCGAACCAATCCTGGGGGTTAGTGTATACTGCGAAAGTACTGTTATTAACTTGTGTGGGCCACTAGTGGGAAGGGGGGGGTCGGAGTGACCCAGAGGGCTGTGACCAAGTCATACCAGACTGTCTTAACCCCGACCTCTGGGTGGAGGCACCCGCCATTGGACCTAGACCCCTTAACCTGTTAGTAGTTACGCAAGCAGGGGTAGTAGCCCTTAGGATAGCGCCACCTGGGGGGTTACAGTCGCTATCTCTGAATCCTGGCTGAAGCCGCACATACACCCCCATGAAGTGGAGCTTGCTAACTATGTCACCTTCTGAAAGGACCAACATGGAAAAAAGGCGGAGGAGTCCTAATTTAGTTGTGCACCTCTCTGGAGGCCTACCAGTCCACAAAGTACCAGCCATGCTCCCCCGGGCTCGAATCTCTATTTATCACTATTGTCCCGGGCCATGCAAAATCCCTCACAATAGGCTGCATTTGCGACCCCCCTGCGGTGGTGACTGTGTGCTTCAGGACTTAACACACTCCCTGGCAGGGTCCACTCCCACGGAAACACTGATCCTAGGGGATTTCAACCTTAAGTGGGAACCCGCCCCTGAGCAAGTCCATATGGCCTTGCTCATTGATGCAAATCTGACACAGATCATTACAGACGTCACAAGGCACAACCTAAAAACAGGGAATCACTCCACCCTCGATTGGATCCTCGTCTCTAACCCGGCTAACATTCAAGTGGCTGGTGTGATGTCCGATGCCCTGAGTGACCATCCCCCCACCTTCTGCATATGGAAAACCGCCCACTTAGCTTACCCCCTAGGCTCATAGTAGCTATGGGACTTCTCTAGGTTCTCTGCAGAAACCTTCCAGAGCTGTTTAAGACTCATCGACTGGACATAAATTAGACTGCTTGACTGTATTGAGGGTGCCACCCAGTTCTTCCAGTATACTTTCTCTGCAGTGGCCAATCTCCATGCCCCAGTAAGGACAAGGCGCGCAAAAGGCCAATGCCACAGGTGGATCACACGTGAGCTAAAATACCTAATGTAGGTCAGAGACAAGGCCTGGAAAAAGGCCAGGCACTCTGCGAGCCCCGCTGACTTAGCCGAATACAGGACCCTTAGGAACCGGTGTAAGAAAGCCTCAAAAATAGCTAAGAAGGATTATCTTAAAAGCCTCCAGCGTCAAACCCTGATGGATCCCAAGTCCTTTTGGTATTCCATCAATTCTCTGATAAAAGGCCCAAACAAACCCCAGCTGGGCAATTTAACCCACAATGGACAAACCTCAAGAGATGCAGGGGACTCGGCTGCTGCCTTTAACAGTTTCTTCACCAACCTGGGCTCACCCACCACTTCCACCTTCGGATGGTGCATGTCAAAGAAGTACTAACCCTCCTTCTATCCCTGAAGCCCTCTGGCTCCCCAGGGCCTGATGGTCTGCACCCACAATTGCTCAAGGCCGCTGCCCCTGCCATAGCCTTGCCGGTCACCCTGCTTATAAACCGATCACTAGTCGAAAGTGTAGTCCCCAAAATATGGAAGCAGGCCCTCGTTGACCCTATACACAAGGGTGGTGACAGGGAAGCTATAGGTCACCATAGACCTATCCCTATCCTCTGCCCCCTTGCTAAGATTCAGGAGCGTCTCGTTTACTGCCAACTGAGGGACTTTCTAGAAGCTACCCATCTTCTGGCCCTCTCCCAGCATGGCTTTCGGTGCAAGCATGGGACCGATACCACCATTATCAGGGCCACAACTGACATCCTAGCTGCCTTGGACAAGGGCACCCCCACAGCGGCAGTCTTCATTAACCTAACTAAGGCATTTTACTTGGTAGATCACCCCCTCCTCTTAACAAAGTTGAGCAATTTTGGGTTAGACCAACACTCCCTGAACTGGTTCCGCAACTACCTGTCAGGCCGCTCCCAATAGGTTAAATGGGGTGATGCCATCTCTGAGTCGCTTCCTCTAAACGAGGAGGTTCCGTAAGGCTCACTCTTGGGCCCACACCTGTTGTCCCTATTTGTCAACGACCTCCACTATCACTGTGAGGGTAGCTCCTTGGTGCAGTACGCTGATGATGCTGTCCTCTACAGAACTGCGCAGCACCTGGACGACCTAGGGCCACTGCTCCAGTTAGACTTTACCAAGGCAGAAGCCTGGCTAGTTGAAAACTGTCTAGTCCTTAACCCTATTAAGACCAAAGTGCTCCTATTTGGTCCTGATTCCCTGGGTCGTTCACGGGCCCACCTCTTCCCACTTGTCACTACTACTGGCTCCACTATCAAAGTGGTGAATTCCTTCAAATACCTGGGCCTCACAGTGGACCAAGGGCTCACCGTAAAGTCACATGTAGTACTAGTGACAAAAAACATTCACCAAAAGCTGGGCATGCTCTATCGACTAAGAGAAAACATGATACCCGAGACCAGACAGGCTTGCACGCACAGTATACTTCTCCCAACTCTTACCAATGCTGCCCCAATACTATTGGGCATAGCAAAACTTTACCATGCTAGATTGTAAACCTTGTACCACAAAATCGCTCAGTTTGCCATGAGTGCCCCTTCAAGGACCCACCACTGTGATGCCCTCACCTCGCTCAACTGGCCACCCCTGATACACAGACTCCAGTACCCCCTTTTAAGCTGGACATTTAAGCTTCTGGATGCTGACCCCCCCTGCAGGGCTAACAGAGATCCTAGCCCTAAAGCAACCCAGCCGACTACTTAGGACCTTAGGCAGAAAACTCCTGGACCAGCACAGGACCTGCTCCGCGACTGGTAGTAAATAATTTGTCCATATCGCAGCTGTGGAATGGCATAAGCTCCCCAGTTACCTTCAGGAAATACCCTCCTTCACTACCTTCCAGAAGGGTCTGCTGGCCCACCACCTAAACCACAACACCTGCTGCTGTCCTGTATCATAGACAACCCTCCCTCAGTGGTTCTGCCCAATATACCCACAGCCCAATTTCTGGTAGCCGGCATGGACGAAACGTGTAAATATGCTGTAACTACCTCCCTCTTCATTGAATATTGAATAACTGTATACTGTCCTTGTATCAATGTCCTATGTCTTGCACTGTTTTACCTTTATGTATTTGCACTGCACTGTTTCACCTTTATGTATTTGCACTGTATCGTTTGTAACTTATTCCGGGTCGCCCCTGAAAAGGAAACTTAGGGACACAGTGGGCTCACCCGGTTAACAAAATTTTATAAAGAAATATAAACATAAATCTCACAGATGAGCTGTTGAAACATAGTTTCCGCTCTGCTAAGGGAGCTGTTTTGCAGGAGTTGCTCAGCCATTGTAGTAGGCCTTCACAGAGGAGCAGTATAAATGCAGAAAAATTATAGCTGTAGAGTTGTGATATAGAGAAAATATTTTACCAGTGTTGAGTTATGATGTTAGTAAAATTATATTTCACTTGCTGGTAAACGCTGACAATCTGGGATTGGGAGGATGGATGATGATAGTTGGTAGTCCCAGGGAGAATCAGAATTTAGCAGCCATCTTCAGCACAGCCAGGCCACCCACCCCCCCCATCACATTGCATTTGCAGAAATCACAGCACACATTGAACCAGCAACAGTTTGCTCATGGTTATCATTTCTGAGGGGACTTTGCATGTGGTGTAATGCTCCCATTTCACTTCGTTAGCACTTGTCAATTTTCTGCACACAAGACAGATGCATCTTGGGCATGCAGAAAAAATCTGGGGACTCTGTGTGAGTACTGCATGCATGACTGAGTGCTCCATTAATTCTGGGGGACTTTACATGTGATATAACGCTCCCATTTCACTTCGTTACCACTTGTCAATTTTATGCACACAAGACAGATGCATTTTGTGTGTTGTGATTGTGAGCACATGATGTCATACTTAAATTATAAATTAAAGCAGCATTGCAAGAATGTGGTGACAATTTTGACCTGTACTTTTTTATGTTATTTTACATTGCCAGCCACTAGTTACCTCCGAGTCATGACTTGAATGATACCTTTCTTTTCTCAATTTCTGTCTGCTTTACTACTTTTTCTCATGTCTGAAAAAAAAAGGAGCATGTCTTTAATATTGTTCTGACCAGGATTTTAGCACTATTTGCAGCTGTTTTTCAATAAAAATTGTTCTGTGAGGTCATAAAACACAGCCTGCTGCATAACTGTTAATTTTACAACAGAAGTGATATATAACAACTGATGGAGAAAAGCAACGGAAAATACTGACAAAGATCTGGTCTGCACCATATTAAAAGGAGTGCTCTTTTTATTATTTCAGACAAGAAAAAAAAGTAGTAAAGCAGACTCAAATACTGGAAATTATAGTATCATACAAGTCAGGATGTAAGTAATGTGGCAATATAAAATAGCATTAAAAAGTATAGGTCAAAATGTTCATAGAGGCAGGTGCCCATAAATGAACTCTCCACCAACTAATTCAGTAGTAGAAGGAACATTTTCTGTCACCCATCTAACAGTCAAGTCTTTTCTTTGAATTGTTGAATGTTATTGCTATTAATAATATCTTCAGGTAATGAATTCCATATTGAAGGGACCCTCTGGGTAAAGGATTTGGAACACTCATTTGTTTTACATAATGAAGATTTAAGTTTAGAATTATGTGATCTCGTTTGATTATATGAAAGGTTCTTTTCTAATCTAACTGTATTCAACAAGTATTCATTTTGGAAGGCATTAAAAGTATAAATCAAGTCCCCTCTTAGTACTCTGTATTCCAAGGAATATAACTGTAGTGTTTTGAGCCTGGATCCATAGTCCATATCAAACATGTTGTCTATTCTTTTAGTGGCTCTACGTTGAACCCTTTCTGTCATACTTAAATAACCAGTAGAGGTTGGGGTGCAAAATGAGGCACAATAATCCAAGTGTGGACGAACAAGTCAAGAGTATAATGACAAAATAACAGATGGTTTCCTACTTTTAATGTGTTTCAAAATGTTACCCAGAATCATATGACATTTTTTAACAGTTTTGTTAATATGGGAATTAAATTTTAGATTACCATGTATTATAATGCCCAGATCTTTTTCTTCTGTTGTGACTATTAAATTCATATTCTGTATTGAGTAGTTAAATCTTTGGTTGTTATTCCCCATATGCATTACCTTGCATTTTGCCATGTTAAACTTCATTTCATTATTTACTGCCCAGGTAGTTAGTCTGTTTAAGTTTTCTTGTAGTATGTTTGCAGATGAAATGTCATTTACAAGGCAACCTATTTTACAATCGTCAGCATACTTGTTAATCCATACCTCCTTTGGTGTTTGCATACTGAGACCAATATATTAAAAGAGGACCAGAACAGACCCTTGTGGTACTCCACTAGTAACTGGACTCCAGTCAGACTCATGCCCAAGTATGACCAAACTTTGTTGTCTGTTGGATAGCCATGGTGAGATCCATTTAATTATGTTAACATCCAAATTTATATTGAGAAGTTGGTTAATCAATACCTTATGGGAAACAGTATCAAATGCCTTTTCGAAGTCCAGAAAGGCAATATCTACTGGTATGCAATTGTCCAGAGCATTACTGACGGACGGGTTCAAAAAAACTAATGAGATTAGTTAAACATGACCTACCAGGAGTCAATCCATGTTGTGACATATCTATACAACCTGTACTTTTAATATGGTAAGAGATTTTAGTTTGACAGCCGTTCGATAATTTTACTAATAAGCAAGGTTAAGCTAATTGGCCTATAATTAGATGTCAGCTGTTTATTACCACCCTTTAAAAATAGGGATTATATTAGCTACCCACCAAGATTGTAATGCATTACCACAGTTCACAGATGTGCTAAATAAGTAAGTGAGCAGTCCAGTTAATTCTTTTGAGAGTTCTTTTAAGAACTTGGAATGTATACAGTCGGGTCCAGGAGATGTATTACATTTAATTACATTAATGGCCTCTAAGGTGTCTTGTTCAGAAAAAAATGAAATAAAATCAGCTGACGGTTGTATTCTGAGATTTATAGGTTCTTTAGGACTAAATATACTTGTGAAGTAATGGCTGAGTTCTGCAGCCATTTCTGTTTCATTAATAATAAGTTTATCATTTAGCTTTAGGGGGCCAATTCCTGTATGATTTTGTTTGAGACAGCCAATATAATTCTAAAATATTTTTTGTTATCTTTGATGTTAGTAGCTAGATTTATTTCTAGTTTTTGTTTTGCCATTCTTATTATTTGTTTGGTTTGTTTAGCAAGTAACTTAAACTTGCACCAATCAGACTCTTTTTTGGTCTTACTGTACTTCTTGTAGGCTCAATGTTTTTTGATTATGATACATTTTATATCTTTGTATCACCACAGAGGTATTCTTAGTTTGCTATTATTGTTGTATTTAACTCTGTCTGGTACCCAGGTATTTAGACAATGGTCTATTTTGTCCATAATTGTAACCCATATATATTCAATATCAATATTTTTCAATTCATTTTGCCAATTCCACATGGTTAAATACTTTTTTATATTAGTTTAGTCTGCTTTATAATAATTTTTAAATTTAGTTCTTCCTTCGTTACACTTGGCATGTTTTGAGATATCACATGTGATCATGTTATGATCGTTATTGCCCAGGGGAGGTAACATGACTGGAGAAGAGAATAAATCAGGGTTGTTCATAAAAATGAGATCAAGTATATTATTATTCCTTGTAGGGAGATGCACTAATTGCTCTAGGCCAAGTTTAAAGGTGATTTCTAAAAATTGTCTCTCAAGGGGACCGTATGTGTCAAATGTTTCCCAGTTTATGTGTGGGAAATTAAAATTACCAAGTATCATTAAATTACCATCTACAATTTTATTTTCTAACTGGTTCAAAAAGCTTAGGTTCTCTTCATGCTTTAAACTGGGGGACTGATAGCGAAAGCCAATTGTTAAAGTTTCTTGGCCTAGCTCAATCTTAGCCTATAATATTTCTGCTGGAGTATCTTCAAGATTTATCTCTTGGCAATTAAATGTATTAGATATATATATATATATATATAGTGCTAGACCCCCCCCCCCCATTATTCTGTCTATTTTTTAAGAACTTTGTAAAATAAGGTATGTGTGTATTCTAGTCATTATCTAAAAATCACATTTCGGTGATACAACAGATATCAATTTCTTTACTAATGAGAACATGTCTTAACTCATCCAATTTGTTTGTTAAACTACGTGCATTGGTTAATAGAATTTTTATTTCCTTAATACTTTCATGATAAGTAAGATCTTTATTTGAAGCATTATTTTAATAGATTTGGATGGTTTTGTGGTTACACAGACCAGGGTTGGAAAGACTTTTCCTCTTTTTTTAATTTTGTGATTATGCCAATATTGGATTTATAATTTCTATTACTCAGGTTACGTGAGCATTTTACTACTGAGGGAAATAATGTGGAATTAGCTACATCCCCCTTCCCCATCACTTAGTTTAAAACTGTGTCTATGTAATTATTGAACTGGTAACTAAGGAATTGTGACCCTTTTTTGTTTAAATGTAACCCATCAGTACTGTACATTTCAATATTCCCGATATATTCCTCCCAGTGGGTTATGCAATTAATGGTTTGCTTTAGGCACCATTGCCTAATCCAGTTGTTTATCTCTTTCAGAGTGCAGTTTTGTCGTTATGTTGCTCTAGGAATTGGTAATATTTCAGAAAAGGCAAAATCACAGCCCAAATCTACAAGTTTGTTAGTTAAGGTGACAATTCCCTGCTTAATCTGTTGAGGTTGTTGGTAAAAGATATTATTAGCCCCTGTGTGTATGATTACTGATTTCTTAGCATTGTTTGGGTAGATTATGTCATTGATCATTTTTGTGATATCAGAGATTTTAGCACCCCTAAAGCACGACAAGGTTCGATGGGCTTTGTCTATGTCACAAATAGCTCAGTCCAGCCCTTTGATGATGGAATCACCCAGAACAATGATTTCAGTTATTTTTTGTTGAGAGGTCTCAGTTTCCATATTATCTTCAGTTTGCTCAAGAGCTATGGGTGCAGTCTCTATTATTAGAGGTACATCTGCAGGACTATCCTTTTGATTTTTGTCTGTGCTGAGATGCACTTTATGGGCTACTGGAGCAATATCTGGTGTTATTACATCATCTAGAACACTGGTCATGCTAATCATTTCCTCCTGAGTGGCATCTAGTGCTAAGGGGTCAAATATATTGAAATCTGATACTATATTACAAATTGTAAATGAAACAAGGGTATAGTCAATGAAACTTAAGCCACTTAGGTTAGATAATTTTAAGGCCCGAGCAGAAAATAAACATTTGTACTTACTACTGGTATTGTCTCACTACACTCGCCTTTCTTACCTGACGCACGTGTCTTTGCACACATCTTCACACTCGGCGATGCACACAATGCCATGCTCACCCTGCTCTGCTCACTCTGCTCACTGAGAGCAGTGTTATAAATAGTACAATGACCCGGAAGTGGTATTCACTGGTCAAATATCCCTCAGGTAAAGTGCGTTATTTAAAAAGTTAAAATGTGCCCAGAAAACTGTTGCACTACACTGCACTAAGTAAAATACAGTTGCAAATCACAGTTCAGTATGAGACCCAGAAGAAATAAATTACAGAACACAGCTTGTAGTTCTGCACGAGTGCAGTCAGAACTACAAAACTCTCTTCCTGGTTTCTCATTCAGGAACAAAGGCTCCAGGCCTATGGGTACACAGCTTGAGGGTCTAATTACCCGAACAAAGTTGCATTTATACTAAAAACATATATTTAGAGCAGAGAACACAGCGTGTGTGACATCTGGCAGAATTGTTGCACTGCTGCTTTACAGAGATTCACCAAGTTACATAGTTATTATGGTGTTGCACCCAATATATGGGTGCCTTACTTCCAGAGGAATCTTTCTTGCTCCACATGTCCTTACATAGTGCAATACATTTCTGTCAAAAACGCCCGTAATTTCATTAAAGTGTGTCACGTCATGGAGGAATTCCCATTCTGAAAAGCCACCCAAATTCTGCCTCCCGCTTTTAGCAATGTTAGGATGTGATGCCAGGGAGAGCGCGGGTGCGTGATCCATTATAGTGAATGTCCGTCAGTTTTCCGAATGTTTCTTTATGTTATAATGGTCAGTTTGTGGTGAAACATGGGCATGTTTCCACTAACAAGGCTCCTGTTACTGGAAACGTGCCCACACATTTCACCACAAACTGACCATTATTACATAAAGAAACATTCAGAAAGCTGACGGAAGCACCTTCATTCATCTGTGGCTCCACCTGTGGTTGTGGAGGTGGTGGAGGGGGTGCTGCTGGAACCACTGCAGCTGCTACTGGTATGGTGGTGGTGGTGGTGGTGGTGGCAGACTCGGAGGATGTGCCGCCACCGGTGGCACTGGTGCTGCTGCTGCTTCCAGAGGGGGTGACGCAACACCAAACAGTTGGGAGTGGTCCAATTATACCAGACCACCCCCATGTGTGCACACTCCTCCCCTCTGCCCATGCCCACGGGCCACAGACTCTCCTCCCGGGTCCATCACGCACAAGTCCCTCAGACTGTGACCGACGCCTCACAATACTCCTTCACATGCACTCACAGTCTCACACACCTGCAAAAACACAGTCACACAGTCACACACACACACACACACACACACAAAAAACAAAACGTATAAAAAAAATCAGTAGCAAAAAAGAACTGAAAAAACACACTACAAAAAAAACTAAAGATTTAGCTTTAAAAAAAGCTGTTTTTTTTGGTCAAATTGAAAGATACCAACTACCAAGTAACAAACTCTCCTTTCTCTACAACCAAAAGGCTTCCTCCTTCTACCACTCCAAAGGAGAAAGTGAAACTAGCTGCTTTTCTGACTCACTTCCTTCCTGCCTGGCTAAAGCATGTGACTTACAGTACTGTAAGCCATGTGATGTGTGGGGGGCTGCCTATATTGTTGTCACTTCACCTTACTTTGCGTTAAGTCAGAATGACAAAACGAAGTCAGAATGGGAATGTGAAGTGAGCACTTTGCAGTGCTCACTTGGCATAGCTTTATGATGATGCGAAGTGGTCACTTCACATCCACTTCGTGGGTGGATTTTAAATTTGCTGTATCTCTAAAGGGGACACAAAGGGAAGAAGACAGGGTGGTGTATCTAAATAGACAGAAGGAAGCAGGGAAAGCAGGGAAAGCAGTTAGGAGTGCAGTGGTGCAACCAGAAGAAAGACTAGCACAGACAGTCAAGAAAGGGGACAAGACATTCTTTCTATGTGTAGTTCATAGCTCAGTGCTTGTGCTACGTACAGTAGAGCTGAATGATATAGGTTGTGCTTGGATACATTGGAGCTAGACCAGTAGGTAGGACAGTGCCTGCAGCATGTATGGGTTGGATGAAATGGTTGGCGCTTAGATACGTTAGCATGGTTATGAACATAGGTCAGGACTGTAGTACGTAAAGACTGGATTAGAAATGAATGGTGCTTAGATACTATAATGATGATATAGCAGTTTGTTAGAACTTGACATTTGGCCTTTCTCTGTATCCCACCTTTGGCAGGATGCTTATTTGAGTAGGACTGAAGACCCCAAAGAAATATAATGACTGGTGCGATTACCTCCTCCAAGTCCGAGGAGTGTGGCCAGTAGCACACAGGACAGGAAAACCTCTCTTTGGGGGGAACCTCCGAAGACCCATGGCTACTGACCCACCCATCCTTCTGGGCATACTAAAGGAGAGAAATCCTAAAGAAACAAAAATTAGTTGTTGGCTAATCCAAAACTCAGTTGATTGAAGATCTCGAATTCGATGGTAAGCAGGCAATCCTGGATTCGGGTACTGTTGTTGAGAGTCCAGTGAGAAGACGGTAGCATGTTCCGTTAGCAAATTCCCAGTTCAATGACCGTTAATGTACAGGGTGAGAAGTTTGATACAAGGTAATTCGATCCACAGTTGAGAATAATCAGTCTTGACAGGTTGAGTGTAGAACTGGTTGAAGAGCAATCCAGAAGGCAAGGAATTCCTTTCCGAGGAGGACCTATGACCGAACAGCTATTTTCTGTGAGACAGAATAGGGAGAATGTTGGTCCATGTTCCGATTTGCAATTTATTGTAAGACATTAGGCCCTTGGTGGTAAAGCAAGTAAGCTGGATGCAGGCTGCTAAGTCATATGAAGGTGGAGCAATTGGAAACCTCCAGGTCCTGAGTGGGGCAAAGCAGGTAAGTGTAAATTAGGCAATATAAGTATGAGAAACCTCCAGGCCCCACCTGGGGCAAAGCAGGAAAGTGTCAAATAGGCAAGAAATCCTGAGAAACCTCCAAGCCCCATGAGGGGTGAAGCAGGTAAGTGTAAAACAAGCAATAAGCCCAAGAAACCTCCAGACCCATCTGGGGCAAAGCAGGTAGTGTCGAATAGGCAATGAAGCCTGACCAATAAGCTCCCCTCATATGTCTCAGATTGTATTCCCCAGAGTGGAGCTATTCCCTAATTGCCCTTCAAGTTCCAAGGGTCAACACTCGTTTCGGCAAAGCTGCTCTAAGCTTCTCTCTACCCACATTGTGGAACGGTTTAGATACTAACATACTAATTGCCAGCAGATTAGGCCTTATGGTCTATCGAGTCTACTTGAACCTCAGATCCTAGTTGGGTACGGAGGCCCTCCCCCCCTTCTGTTCCAGAAACTCCTATCATCCATCCCCACCCCCCTGGGCCAGGCCATCATCTGATACATCCATTTTCTATGTCTGTCCCACCCTCTCTTGAAGCCCTGCACTGTGGATCTCTGAATCAGCTCACCAGGCAGTGCATTCCAAGGGTCCACCACCCTCTCAGTGAAAAACCTCCTCCTCTTCCCCCCCTCACCCTTCCACCTTCCAACTTCAAACCATGCCCTCTGGTGATACCTCCCTGCTTTAGTCTAAAGATCCTCTCCATGTATACCCTATTTATTCCCTTGAGGTACTTGAAGACCTCAATCATGTCTCCCCTGTCTCTCCTCTCCTCCAATAAAAACAGGCAGAGCTCCTCAAGTCTGTCCTCATACATTAAATCCCCTAGTCCTTGTATCATCTTAGTTGCCCTCCTCTGTACCCTCTCTAGGAGTTGTATGTCCCTCTTCAAGTGTGGTCTCCAGTACTGTACACAGTACTCAAGGTGTGGTCTAACCAGTCCATTGTACAGTGGCAGAATCACTTCCCTGCTCCTAAAGGTGATCCCCCTCACGATGCATCCCAACATCCTGTTTGCCTTGCGAGCCACTCTCCTGCACTACTCAGAGTTATTCATACATGCATCCACCATGACCCCTAGGTCTTTTTCCCCTGTTGAGGCCTCCAGCTCCTCCCCTCCCAGGGTGTACCTGTGTTTAGGATTTCCCCGACCAAGATGTAACACTTTGCACTTGGTGATATTGAAATTTAATTTCCATGTTTGAGCCCAGCTTTCTGGGGTGTCCAGGTCCCCTTGCAGGGCCAACCTCCCCTTTTCCCCGTCAACTACTGCTTCCATCTTGGAGTCATCAGTGAAGAGACTCATTTCACACACTATACCCTCCCTGATGTCCGATATGTATGCATTACACAGGATTTGACCCAGGACCGAGCCCTGTGGTACCCCACTACTGACCTCTCTAGGGTTCGAGAGCTCCCCACCGACCACTACTCTCTGGGTGCATCCAGCTAGCCAGTTTTCACTCCATCTGACCATCAAAGGGTCTACTCCCAACCCGTCAGTTTCTCCACCAGACCATTGTGGGGACAGAGTCAAACGCCTTGCTGAAGTCCAAGAATAATACATCCACAGGCTTTCCCTTTCCAATTCTGATATTACCCATTCTAGAACTCTACAAGATTGGTTTGACATAATCTACCTGGCACAAACCCATGTTGCCGACTATCCAGACCTCCCACCTCCTCCAAGTACACCCCCAATTGTTCCTTTAGTATACTCTCCATTAATTTTCCCACCACCGAGGTCAAACTGATGGGTCTATAGTTACCTGGTACTTCCCTCGATTCCCCTTTATGGATTGGCACCACATGTGCCTCTCGCCAATCCCTAGGTACCCTACCTGTCTCAAGCGACCTGTTGAAGAGCTCTGCCAGGGGTGCAGCCAGTATGTCTGCCAATTCCCATAGTACTCTCAGATGAATGCCATCTGGCCCAGGAGATTTATCTTTCTTTAGGGCCTTGAGGGCTAACCACACCCTTTCGGTGGAGATAGCATAATCCGTCCCCTCCACCTTACTGGCCTTTTTATCCTTATCCTGATGTGACACCCCTGGGGTACCTCTCCCTCACTCTTGCTCCATTTCTGTTGCTCACCTGATCTCACACACTACCGCTTCTATCCCCATTGTGCCTTGCTTTGTAGATATCCCATCCCCCTCCCTAGTGAACACAGAGTTGAAGTACTCATTTAATACCTCTGCCTGGTCCCTCGCCTCTTCCACCCACCCTCCTTCTGATCTCAACCTGCCGAGATGGCCCTTAGTTTTTCACAGGAACTTGAAGCTAAGCTGCCCTGCTAGCCTGAATATCTTCAAGGTGCTCTATGACTGCTATATGAAAGCACCTTGCAAATTTTTTCCTCACCGCTAGCCCGCTAATTCCGCAACTCCCTCTTTCCATCCTGACGCTCACCATGTTTCTACTCCTGGCTCTCACTCTTTCCCCATTAACTCTTCCTGCTGCACCCACCCTTCCCTGTCTACTCCAGCCTGGCTAAAGTCCCACCCCATCCATAGTAGTATCCCAATTATCTACCCCTCCTCTGTCATTATCATAATAAACAAGTTCATGACAGCCATCGTCACTTTCTTTGGTTTTAGCCCAATTTTTTCCCCCAGTCATCGGTAATATATCCCTCCTCTTCTTTACCTCTCTAACCTGCCACCCCATACATGGCCTCTTTCCCCTAAATGTGTAGTTGACGGCTGCCTAACTCAAAAGATCTCTGCTTATAACCCCTGTATGCCTATGGTTGATTGTACATCTGCTGACTTCTTCAATTGTAAAATATTGCTGTTTTTTTTATTTATTTCAACCTTGTACTGTAATGTATACACTGTATATACTTTTTCTTCCTTGTATATTATTGCTTTTGTATACCTGCTTCTGTACTGTACTTTGATGTATTCATGTCCAGGTCCACCTTGCAAATATAGCCTTTCTCAATGGTGCCCATCTAACTTGGATGTCTAGATTTTCTCTGTTTGATTAGCAGGTATTTTCTCTGTCAAATTGTTGTGTAGGGCATCTTGCTGACAGGAAGGCACTCATATGATGGTGGGTCATAGCTTTTAGCTGATTGTTTCATGAGGGTACAGTTTAGGCCCAACCCCTGCCCACCCTCACCCCACCCACCCCTGGAAATAGTTCCTTTATACCTGGGGTTCTGACATCATTTCCTCAAGAGTGCAAGGTGCATATCACTGTCATATCCTCTCTAGCACACTGCTCTGACAATATAAGCATACACATTGTATAATATATATATATATATTTCTATATAACAAACCAATCACACACACACACACACAAAAAAAGTAGATAAACATGTGGGGAGTAGTGCAATGTAATGGCTGTGGGGCATCAGTCTTCCGGGAGTCTTTCTGGAGGCTGAGATGCTGCCTTATTTGCAGACAGCTCTCTGCCCTGAGGGAGGAAGTTGCCCGTCTTCAGGCCACACTGGACAGTAGTAAGGGAACCTTCTCCCAGACCACACTGGACAGTAGGAAGGGAACCTCCCCCATCCAGGGAGCACCAGAGCCACCACCACTATCTCAGAGGTGGCGAAGAAAGCACAGCAGTTGGACCACAGTGGGCTCAGGGAGGGTGAGGATGGTGGAACAGAGGCACACCAGTCAGTTGTTCCACTCCACAATCCACACATCATTCTAGGGAACATAGTTCCCCTATGGATGCCCCGCAGAGGAGACTAAGTAGGCTGAGGACAACTGTCACAGGGGAGGTCCACAGGAAGGAGGCAGAGGGCACCACAGGGAAGGAAGCAGCTCCTGGTGGGGACTCAATTATGGGGATAGAACTGGGGAGCAGGAAAACTAGTAAGGTGCCTGCCTGGTGTCATGGCTTGGAGGGACAGGAAGCACATCCTCAGGATCATGAGAACAGCTGCAGGAGTTCTGAGCTGGAAGTCATTGTCCACCTAGGGACAAATGACTTGGCTCATCATGAGATTAGAGCAGTGCAGGAGGACTTTGTAGAGTTGGGGAGGGGCCTAAGACAAGTAGCACAAACAGTATCCTTCTCAGAGGTGCTGCCTGTCAATGGCATGGGTGAGGCCAGGGTACTTTACACCATGCAGTTTAATGATTGGTTGAAAAAATGGTGTGGAGCACAGGGGTTTGGCTTCATTGGGGACAGAGGTTCTGCCTGGAGGGACACCAGCCTATACTGTCAGGATGGTCTGCATCTGTCCAGGAAGGGAACAAGTCTTTTGAGCAATCGGTTTAAATGCTTCATTGGAAAGCTTTTAAACTAGTCAAGGGGGGAGGCACTGATAAGCAGCAGGAAAATCCCAGCCTCTCCCTACAAAACAGGGTACTAAATGAGAAAAAGACTGAGGTAGAAAGGTCAGTGGGGGATGCTGCAACAGAAGGTAAAGTCATCAAAAAGTGGAGAGCAATGAGTACCAATGCCCGTAGTCTGGGTAACAAGCTTCCTTTTTTTTTTTTTGCCATTAACTTTTTATTGACTTTCATCCATAATGGGGGTAAAGCAGCTTACAGGCCATTTCCACGTAACAACCAATATTTAACCAAAGCAAAAACCAGCAAGCCCCCACCCCCCAACCCCCACCCTCCCCCACCCCCACACAAAAAACAAAGTACAAAGTAATCATACATCTGTAAAACCTGTATAAGGCACAGGGGTTTAAACTACCCAACCTCCAAATTACAACTTAGACAATTACAATTGTAGACCCTTGAGCATTCAGATTACACATTTAAACCCCTGGCTCCCCCCCCTCCCCACAAAGGAGGAAAACACAACAGAAAAAGGAAAAACGGGAAAGAACTGTTCCACCCATCCCCCTCCTCCACAAGGCAGTCCGTAAAAGAAAAAAAAAAAAAAAAAACTAAATGACATGGAAATCAGCACCAGGACACTAAGCGTAGGCCGCTTAGAATCGGGACCAAATCTGGTCATAAAGAGGCAATCTGTTCTGCAGTATTGCTATTGTTCTTTCAATCCTGAGACTCATTAACAACTCTCTCAACCATTCTGTATACCCAATGCTAATTGAGTCTTTCCAATGTCTGAGAACTAATCTCTTTACAGTGATAGAGATCATGGCTATATAGTACTTCCTCAATTTAACTGAGGAGCAGGACAGGTCCCCCAATATGCAAACCTCCGGTATGAACAGTTCCTCAATCCCCAACAAAGGATCTGCTCTATTTTTTATCTCTCTCCACAGCGTGGCAACACTTGGGCAATTCTAAAAATATGCAACAGATCAGCTTCCTTGAGCCACATCTGTAGCATTTGGACTCCTGCAATATCTTTTAGGTCCACTAGCTTCTGGGGCATATAATAGATATTATGCAAGATCTTAAAATGGGTTAATCTAAGACAATCCTGTTGCAAGTATTTGCAATAATCCCCCAGATCTTGGGCCCAGTCAAATGTACCATCGAAAAAGCCTTAGCCCAATAGGAAGCGGGAGCTATTGTCCTTAACAACCTGGTGAAACAACACTTTATAAATTTTAGAAATTGCATGCGGGGAACCTATGATTGGCTTGAGTTCCGACCAAAGGTCTCCACGAGACACAACCTGACCCCCTATCTTCATTTTTTGCACTAGGAGATGTCTTAGTTGATATACTTTAAATACTACCTTGCCCGACAACTTAAACTCATGCATTATTCTAGCTACTGTATGCGGTTTACCCTCTTCATTGAGAAGGTCTGCCCATCTACACATGCCCAGTTCAGGCAACCAGCTAGACATAATCATCCGATTGGCGATACGCCATTGAGGGTTTCCTACAATTGGTTGGGAGCCATCTAGAGTGTACTTGTAGCCCAGAAAATTGCGCATTTGGTCGTGCACCCTAAGAGACACCCCGATGGGCGTATTTTTGAGTTGGGGTAGAGATTTTAGGCTACTATATAAAAGGGCTTCAGGGTTATATCCCAAAGCCTTAATTAAACTGACCTCCAAATTAACCCAGAGTGGGAGGTATTCCCCCTTCAGAACCATGGACCGATGAAAACATCCATCTACCATATCTGTTCACATGGGCCGCCCAAAAATACAACGCAAACTGAGGCAACCTCAAGCCTCCCTGGGTCCTTGGAGCCACCAATTTGGTATAGGCCATCCTTGCCCTCTTATAGTTCCAAATGAAATCGGCTAAGAGCCCATGCAACTTCCTGAACCATGCTAGCGGAATCCGTATGTTAAGATTGCACAAAGGGCAAAATAATCTAGGGAATACGTTCATCTTTATCACATTAATTCTGCCCCACAGAGAAAGAGGTAAATGTGCCCACCTTTTCAAATCTGACTCTACAGTACGCATCAAGTTATCTAAATTGAGAGTACGGAATCTTTCGGGGTTAGTTGTTAGGGTGAGGCCTAGATATTTCAGAGACTTAGGGCTCCACTCCAAACCAAATTTGGTCACATCCGATTTAAGGACCCTATTATTTAGGGGGATACACCACAGTTTTGCCTTGATTTAATTTGTAATTAGCTAACCTACTAAACTCTCTAATAATTTCTAGTAGTGCAGAAATCGAAGATGCTGGCTTAGAAACATGGATTAACAAGTCATCCGTAAATGCTGTCACCTTAATGGTGTGTTCCCTAATTTGAATACCCTTAATCTCCTTTGAGAGAATTATTCGCCTAATCAGTGGTTCAAGATAGAGGTTGAAAAGGAGAGGGGATAAGGGGCATCCCTGTCTTGTGCCCACCTGTAACCAGAAAGGTGAAGAAATAACCCCATTGCAGACAATTCTGGCCGTCGGATCAGTATAGAACGCCCTGATCCAGTTAATAAAAGTTTCGGGAAAACCAAACGCACTCAATACCTGAAACAAAAACCCCCAATGCACCCTATCAAATGCCTTCTCGGCGTCCAAGGAGACCAACACCTGAGGTATTACTGACCCCTCGGACGCTGAGAAGACATGAGCAAGAGTCCTGAAATGGTCTGTCGATGACCTGCCTTGCATAAAACCAACTTGCTCTGCCCCTACCAACCCAGGCACCACTCTCCTCATCCTATCTGCAAGTATCTTGGCTAAGATTTTTATATCGTAGTTTAAAAGAGAGATGGGCCTGTAACTATCAGGCTTCTCTGAGGCCTATTTGGCTTAAGCAACACCACTATAAGAGCCTCGAAAATATACTTATCCACCACCGCTCCAGAAAGAATATGTTGAAATAGCCTGGCCAACATGGGGACTAAGGAAAGAGAAAAAACCTTATAAAAATTTGGTGAGAACCCATCAGGGCCAGGTGTCTTATCGTTTGATAGATTTTAATTACCTTCTATTTCCCATAAGTAATGGGAGCAGTCAGTATCCCTGCTCTATTCTCCTAACTTTGCAGGAAATTTCCTCTAGATAGGAAGAGATTATTTCCTGGCTCGGGGACACTCATAGGACCATAAAGATCCTCATAATAGCTTCTAAAAATCTGAATTATGTCATCCAGGTTTGTCTTGATGGACCTGTCCTGCTCCGACCATAGTCCCTCTACCAGACGAGAAGCTTCCATTTGAGCCAGCCTTCTAGCCAAAAACCTATCGGGCTTATCGCCCTGATTGATGTAATTGGCTTTTGTTTTAATAATTGCTAACTCAGCCTGGTCACCCAACAATTTGAGATAAGTGTTCCTGACTTGAATTAGTTTGGTTTCAGTCTCTTCTCGGGGGTTAACAACCAGACCATCCTGCAGGACCTTCATTTGTTCCAGCAGGGCCAAGATTTTAGAATTGGTCTCTTTCTTTTTTCTAGACGCCTGACTAATCAGCAACCCCCTAATGTATGCCTTAAAGGTCGCCCAGAGAATATCAGGCCTAACCTCTTCTCTTGTGTTAGTCACAGTGAATTCATCTATCCTTGAGGTCAAATCCTTGACCAACTTTGGGCACCTCAACAATTGATTGTTTACCTTCCACCTGCCACCCCTTCGGGTAGCAGAAGGAAGGGCAACGACCATTTCCACCATAGAGTGGTCAGAAAGGGGTGCTATCACAATTTCGGCCCCTGCCAACCCCTTAAGCAACCCCCTGGAGACTAACATATAATCTATATGGGATCTTGAACCATGAGCCTGAGAAAAGAAAGTTTATTCCCTTACTCTAGGGTGGAGCACCCTCCAAACATCTGCCAGGCCTAGGTGAGTTAGCAAATCATTAAAGGCCAAAACATCTGAAGTAAAGGCTAAATGGTTGCACTTGGACCTATCTAGCATAGGGTCCAACACCAGATTGAAATCACCTCCTATTATGATAGGGAGATGTGCAAATGGCAATAATGCCTTTTGCAGTACAGCTAAAAAATTCTGACTATAGGAATTTGGGCCATACACAGAACCTAATAGAATCTCCAAACTATAGAGCTTACCCTTAACTAGAATGAATCTGCCTTTACTGTCATGTACCACTTTGATAGGACAAAAGGGCACTTGTCTATGGACTAAAATCATTACCCCTCTACTATTAGTTGTACCCTGAGAAGAGAATATTTCCCAATCTGCATTCTTCTCATACTCATCGCCTCATCCTGCAATAAATGGGTTTCCTGAAGAAAAGCCACCTTTATCTTCATAGTCTCGATATGCTTCAGGATCTTATACTGTTTTAACTTATGACGCGCCCCTTTAACATTCCAAGTGCCAAATTTAATGTCTATGTCAGATCCCATCTAACCTAATAGAAATATAGCAAATATATCTTTGTTCCATGCCCTCCTGTTCAGAAACCCTAAGACTGCCTTGTGGCCTCCCCTCTCGCCCCCACATTCCGAAACCCCCAATTTCCGCCCCCACTGAGATTTCTTAACCCCCATAATGCATCCTTCCCCATCCCCACTACTACCCCCCACCTTTCCCTACCCTCCCCTTCCCCATGCAATTTGCCTTATGGCCCATGATACCAGGATGCCCTGCACTCCCCTCCGTGCCCCTCACGCCCCCCTTACAATATGAAAAGGCAACTTATATTACAGCACCACATCCCTTTCCTTGACACCTTCAAATATATAGGCAGCCAAGATAACATCCACATAATAAATTGTATGTTAAGCCCCGAAGGAGTTACCACCCCCCATAGATAAGATAGAACATTCCTTCCACAGAAGAGGGGGTCATTAGGACAGCAAACCCCAAACAAACCTCCACACTATTGTGAGAATAACCCCCCTTCACATTTGTTTGGTACAAGTCCAAGACGTATACTTAAATATACATCTGCCATGAGCCTTTTTTCCAGACAACCGATCCGATATCTGTTCCATTAAACTGTAACAAACAAAACAGTAGTTCGTTTTAAGCAAATATCAGTCACTTATAAAGTAATGCCCAAACTAGGAAGGGGAGTAAAATAAGCAATTTATGATATCAATAGTCTGAATATAGTCCACAACATGGCAGGGCCTACGGTGTATCACTCGTCCCAGGTCATGTTTCTTTGAAAAGTGCTGGAAATGCCTCTCGTAGGGCTGCCGAAGCAAGATCCAAGGATTCGAAGGTTTTCCATTCCTTATTAATAAAAATCTGTAGTCGTGCAGGATAACTCATCCTGAATTTTAACTCTGCTGCAATTAGCCGTTTCACCAGGGGATGGAAGATGGCTCTTTTCTGACGAACAGATAAGGGCAGATCTTGCGCCACTCTAATCCGGACTCCTTCCCAGTATACATCCTTCTCCTCTCTTACTTTATCAATAAGGAGTTGCCTTTCCTGATAATTAAGGAATCTTACACTGAAAGGCCTGGGCGGACGATCTGGTGGTGGTAAGAGGCGTAGAGATCGATGTGCCCTCTCCACCATAAACTTAGGCCCAAAGGGTGATGGCCCCTAAATTTTTCTGTCATTCTCTGTGCAAATTTTTGGGCTCCTGGCCCTCAACTTTTCGGTAAGCCAATGAACACAACGTTATTGCATCGGCTCCTACCCTCGAGGTCTTCTATCTTAACCTCTAACTTCTGCATTCTCTGGGTAAATTTATTTATGTCTGTCTCAGTCCTTTCTCTCGTGACCTCTAGGGATTTAATGCACACTTCATTGTCCAGGACCTTACGTTTGATTTCTGATATCGCTCCTTTAAGCTCCTTAATCTCTCCAGCCATGCCCAACATCATATCTTTCAGGGGGCCAATCTCCTCTAGAAAATGTGCTAGCGTTAATGGTGCTTCCGCACTTGGATCATTGCTTTCCCATTTGTGCGGCTGTAGCTCCCGAGGCCTTCGTCTTTTTAGCAGCCTTCTCCGGGGTCGCTGGCGGGGTATGCCTGGGGGGGGCTTGAGCATCTCTGCCTCCATCCGCTCGCCTCTCCGAATCCTCCCTGGCTTCTTGTTGTTGTCGTGAACCAGCGCTGCCTCTGGTAATTGCAAAAATGGTAAATTAGAACGGACGGCGTATCGGAGTCATTGGAGACCCTGCTACTCCCGCCTCTGCATCACGTGACTTCTGGTAACAAGCTCCTGAATTAGTGACCTTGATGGAGGAGGAACATCTGGATATCGTGGAAGTCACAGAAACATGGTACACATAAACCATGACTGGGATGTAAACATACCAGGATACACTATCAGGAGGGACAGGGAGGGTAAAGAGGAGGAGGAGGAGTAGCTTTTACATAAGGGAAGGAATCAAAGCAACAGAACAAAAGGGTAAACAGGGAGGAGAAGAAGCACTGTGGGTCAATTTGGAGACAGACATGGCACTCACAATCCGCACAGGGTTGTATACAGACCCCCTCTCAGGCGGAGGAAATGGACAAGGAAATGAGAGAAAGTATACTTAGAATGGCAGAAAAGGGAGATATTGCTAATGGGTGATCTGAATATGCCAGATGTTAACTGGAGTGCAGTTGCAGCATCCACTTCAAGAGTGGGTTATTCTAGATGCCCTATAGGGGGCATGCCTTAGACAACTAGTATTGGAACCCACTCAAGAGGGAGCAATCTTAGACCTGGTTCTCTCAAATGGAGATGGAGAGAGGATCACAGATGTAGAAGTGGGTAGCCATCTGGGAACTAGCGACCATCGAACAGTATGGTTCACAATAAACACAGCAATAGAGTCAAGCCATACAAAGGCAAAAGTACTGGACTTTAAGAGGGATGACTTTGAAAAAATGGGTGAGTGCCTAAAGAATGCACTAGTAAATGGGCAGGAAGGAGGGGTGGAAGAACAATGGGGAATAATAAAAACTGCCATCACAGAGGTAACAAGCCTTTGTGTGAAGCAAATAAACAAAACAAAATGATGTAAGAAACCACTATGGTTATCAAAGGAAGTGGCAGTGAAGGTTCAAGAGAAAAAGAAAGCATTCAGGAAGTACAAGGAATCACAGAAGGAGCAGGACAGAGAACTGTATCAGTTAAAGCAAAAGGAAGCTGGGAAGGCAGTCAGAACAGCAAAGGCCCAAACTGAGGAAAAGATAGCCAACTCAGTTAAGAAGGGGGATAAAACCTTTTATAGGTACATCAGGGAGCGAAGGAAGACCAAGGGAGGGATAGTGAGGCTTAATAAAGGGGAGGTGGGTGGGTAGAGGGTGACTGTGAAAAGGCAGAGATACTAAACAAATATTTTTGCTCAGTATTTACAAATGAAGAGGGGGAGGTACCTAAAACAAACAATAGAAACACTCTGGATACAGAAGTTGATACCAGCCCATTTACAGAAGAAAGGGTTCTGAAAGAACTCTTAAAACTGAAGGTGGACAAAGCAATGGGGCCTGATGGGATTCATCCCAGAATTCTGAAAGAACTAACGGTAGAACTAGTGACACCACTGACTATCCTCTTTAACAAATCATGGGAGGATTGAGTGGTACCCGAGGACTGGAGGAGGGCAGATGTGATTCCCCTTTACAAAAGTGGGAGCAAGGCAGAAGCAGGAAACTACAGACCTGTTAGTTTAACCTCAGTGATAGGGAAAATGATGGAATCACTTCTGAAGGAAAGAATTGTCGAGTATCTAGAGGCCAGAGGGGCACAAGTCCCAAGGCAGCATGGATTCACAGCGGGAAGGTCATGCCAGATGAATCTGATAGATTTCTTTGACTGGGTGACCAAAGTAGTAGATCAGGGAGGGGCTGTGGACATGGCCTACCTAGAGTTTAGCAAGGCATTTGACACAGTCCCACACAAAAGATTAATATACAAATTAGCCAGCCTGGGAGTGGGTCCCAAGATGACAGCCTGGGTAAAGAATTGGCTGGAGAATAGGACACAGAGAATATAGTAAATGGAGTCCACTCTGAAGAAAGGGGGGTTACTAGTGGGGTACCTCAGGGTTCGGTATTAGGACCGGTATTCTTCAATGTCTTTATAAGCAACATTGCAGAGGGACTGGAAGGAAATGTAGGTCTCTTTGCAGAAGACACAAAGATCTGCAACAGAGTTGATGCACAAGGTGGGGTGGAAAGGATGAGAAGAGACTTGGCAAGGTTAGAGGACTGGTCAAATGTATGGCAGCTTAGATTCAATGCTAAGAAGTGCAAGATAATGCACCTGGGAAACAAAAACCCAGGGGAAGAGTACACAATGGGGGGTGAGATACTAACAACAACAAAAATGGAAAGGGACCTGGGGGTAGTCATATCAGATGACCTAAAGGTGGGCAACCAATGTGAGAGGGCAGCAAGGAGGACTGGGGAATACTGGGATGCATAGGGAGAGGCATCACCAGTAGAAAACAGGAAGTTATTATCCCTCTGCACAGACTGCTGGTGAGACCCCATCTGGAGTACTGCGTGCAGTTCTGGAGACCCAATCTCCGCAAAGACATAGACAGGATGGAAGCTGTCCAGAGGAGGGCAACTAAAATGGTGCAGGGTCTGCACCAGAAGACATATGAAGAGAGACTTACGGAGCTTAATATGTATAGCCTCGAGGAAAGGAGGGAGAGGGGAGACATGATAGAAACTTTCAAGTACCTCAAGGGAATCAACAAAGTCCAAGAGGTTAGCATCTTTCAAAAAAAGGTGTGCAAGAACAAGGGGGCACTATTTGAAGATGGGGGGGTGGCTCAGAGATAATTTAAGGATGTATTTTTTCACAGAGAGGGTTGTGGATGCATGGAACGGCCTTCTGGAGGAGGTTGTGGAGTCAAAAACAGTGGTGGAATTCAAGCATGCATGGGACAATCATAAGGCAATTCAAGCGGGTGGGGATAGGAAGAAGTAGGCTGCTGGTTAACTAGTATCTGCAGCTTATCCATTAGGTAGGGAAATGGGCAGACTGGGTGGGCCAAGCAGTCCTTATCTGCCGTCAAATTCTATGTTATGTTTCTATGGCTAACATTGAAACCCAACTGCCAAACCCTTGGCCATTCTTTAAGTAGGATTAGGTCTTTTCTCATTTTATCTAGCCCCTCCTGTGTGTTGACTCTGTTACAAATCTTGGTATCATCAACAAACGTGCACTCTTTCCCCTTCAGTCCCTCTGCAGTGTCGCTTATGAAGACATTGAATAGAACTGGACTCAGCACTGATCCCTGTGGAACCCTGCTGGTCACCTCCCGCTCTTCAGATGTTATGCCATTTACTACCACCCTCTGGGACCTGCCTTTTAGCCAGTTTCCAACCCATTTTACCACTTTAGAGCCCCCACACAGAGTCGCCAATTTGTTAAGCAATGTTCTATGAGGAACGGTGTTGAAGACCTTACTGAAATCCAGGTAGGCCACATCCACTGCCCCTTCCTGATCCGTCACCTTGTCTAAGAAATCAATAAGATTATTCTGACAGGATCTACTCTCAGTGAATCCATGCTGCCATGGGTCTTTTGCACCACTTGACTCCAGGAACTTCACTACCCTCTCCATAAACAGGGACTCCATCAGCTTCCCTACCACTGAGGTCAGGCTTACAGGTCTGTAATTGCCTGCCTCCTCCATACTTCCAGTCTTGTGCAGGTGACCACATCTTCCCTGCTTGATTCTCTAGGTACTTCCCCATCTCTAGTGATTGGTTGAAGAGGGTTGTCAGAGGACCTGCTAGGACTTCCCTGAGTTCCTTCAACACTCTAGGGTGAATCCTGTCTGGCTGCATTGCCTTATCTGTCTTTACTTTTCCTAGTTCCTCCAAGATTCTCTCCACCATAAATGGGCTGGTGTCCACCTCTTCCCCCCCCCATACATCTTTTCTCTTGAGTCTTGGCACCTCCCCTGACTCTTCCTTGCTAAATACTGGGTAAAAATATTTGTTCAGTGACTCCGCTTTTTCAAGGCCATCCTCCGCCCACCCACCCTCTTCCTTCTTTAGTCTAACAACACCATTTCTGGTCTTCTTCCACTCGTTAATATAATGGAAGACGGTCTTGTCCCCCTTCCTAATAGCCTGTGCTGTTCCTTCCTCGGTTTTTGCCTTAGCCCCTCTAACAGCATTCCCAGCTTCTCTTGGCTTCTCCAGATATTTCAGTCTGTCTTCTTCTTCTTTCTGTGTCTCTTTATATTTTCTGAATGCCTTACTTTTTTCTCGCTCTTTCTCAGCCACTGACTTAGAGAACCACAGTGGCCGCATTTTTCTTTCACTTTTGCTAAGCAATCCGACATATTGACTTGTCACTCCTGCTATAGATCTCTTGAGCCTAAGCCTCTGTTCTTCTGCTCCTCCCCCTATTTCTTCTGCTGCCAGGGCAATATTGAGCTGTTCCCCCATCTCCATGAAGTTAGCCTTCTGGAAATCTAGGATTTTAATCTTTGAATGACTTTTGTCTTCCAAAGTATTGACTCTAAACCACACTGTTGTGTGGTCACTGGTACCAAAGGGACTGCCCACCTCAACATCCGTGATTCTGTCCCCATTTGTCAGCACTTCGCTCAGTACAGCACAGCCCCCTTCCTGGTGGGCTCAACTTCCAGCTGCCTTTGGTTTGCCCCATACATGGCAAACATGAGGTCCCTGCTGCTTGATGTACTTGCAGTCTGTGTATTCCAATATGCATCCAGCATGTCGAAGTCACGCATTGGTAGTACTTCCCATTTGGTTGCCATATTATGGATAGCTTCCCCTAATACTAGATCTATATCCTCCCCCTGCACCAGAGGCCTGTAAACTACTCCGGCACGGATGGTTGTTTTGAAATTGAAAATGTTTTATTGTTTTAATAAAGAAACCACACGTAACAGTAAAACACTGCAACAGGGATAGCTATTAGGAAAAAGTAAAACCATTCTTCACCCTCCCACTCTATCCCTAACCCCCCCCCCCGCGGAGTGTACAAGATCCCCAATAAACTATTATCTCAAAAAGTAATAAGCAGAATCAGAGTTATAATTGTATATACAGAGGATGTCTTATGAGGTGCCAGGGAGAGAGCAAAAGAACTAATTCAGGTAGAGGGCAAGTAGTTTGCCCCATTTCTTATTGAATAGGGGCATACGATTACGCGTATTGGCAATCAGGTGTTCTGTTCGTAAGGAGAAGGAGAGTTCATGTAGCCACTCAATTTGAATAATAGGTGTTTGGTCAAGCCAGTGCCTCAATACTAGTTTTTTGACCGCTGAAGAAATGAGAGACATGTGGTATCTCCTTTCTTTGACCTGAATCTGTGAGAAGTCCCCGATAATGCAGACATCAGGAGAAAAGATGCCATATAAACCCAAAAGGGGATCCATTCGCTCTTTAATACTCACCCACAGGGAGGATACTTTCTCACATGACAAAAAGACATGTAAATGAGTACCATCTGCTTTTCCACACCTGGTACAGCAGGAAGAGGGAAGGCGGCCCATCTTAGCTAGTTTAATAGTGATGTAATACATGTTATTAAGGATATGTTATTGAGTAAGCCGCAGCCGGTCTTGAGTCAGGTAGGTGTAGAAGTTGTTCCATTAACTTGGCCAGTCAAAAGCATGATCAGGCATTAAGGATTCCCATACCTTGGATCCGGTCAGATTAGTGGGATGGGAAAAGGTTAGCAAACACATATATGGGGCAGACGCCCCATGGAGTTTGAATGCAATGTCTTGAACCTGATGAAGGAGATCACCCAGAACTGAGGCTTGTGAAATGAGACCAAATTGCCGCACCCAGTAGGTGTCTCAACTGGTAGATTTTAAAGATGTTATTAGAACTCAGTCGAAATTTAAATAGTAACTCGGAGGAGGTAAGTATGGAGGTCGGATTGTAAAAGTCAGAAATCTTAAGGTCAGGAGAAATGGAAAGCCAGGTGTGAGATATTGGGCGATCTCCATTGTTGATATTTAAGTTATAAAAGAGGTTAGGAGAAATTTTTGGATGGGGAAGCTTTTAAGTAGCTGCACAAGTGTGAGAAAGCCTTAACAGATATACCAACTGGGGAAGACCTCAGTAAATCTGGAAGGGATTTCCCGGGAGAGAAGAGAATGGAAGCGGGAGACAGTCTGTAGTCAGAGATTAGTTGGATTTCTATTTACAACCAGATAGGAGTGTATTCAGTATCAAATGAATCTAGGGACACTGAGAGCCATTTGCCACATTTATGAAGATGGCTGGCCCAGTAATATATCAACAAATCAGGGAGACGTAAACTACCAGATTCTGGGTAATCTAAACTTGGAGTATGAGCACCTGGGAGATTTATCCAGCTAAATGAATGAGGCAATAAATGAATGAACACGCCTAAAAAAGGAAAGGTGAGGCCAATTTTAAGCTTATTAAAAGGATAAAAAAGGCTGGGGAGGACATTCATTTAATAATATTTATTCTACCCTATAAGGATATTGGGAGTTTTTTCCAACATATCAAATCCTGTTGTATTATGTTTTTTTTTTTTTTTTTCTCCAGGTCCCTGCCCAGTGGATCTTATCCACTGGTCTTTTCAGCTGGGCCACTTCCGTAATGTGAACCCGGCATCATTCTGCTCTGGGCCAGGAGATTTTCTGCCTTTGGTTTTTCTCCGGTCCCGTCCCTCTGAGGCTGGACCAGATGACTACGTCCAGATGGATGACGTGCTTATGTATGCCACCTTCAAGTGTCCACGGCGCCTCCCCACCTCCTGGCCCCTCGTAGAAGCTGGCATTTTGCCCCACTGCCCGTGCTTACACAGGTGGCAACGTGTGTGGGCATCACTGCCTGTGCAACCTGCCCCCGTGGAGGAGAGAGCATCCATTGGGATGCTCTATCCTGCTACCGGCCAAACCCCGGTGACCTGAGCTCGTTCGACCCGGGTCACCAGCATAGCACGAGGTGTGGCATCCAGCATCTCAAACCTCAGCACCACCGGGATGGCATCTGTTATATTATGTTTAAATGGTCTTCCAGATTTAATTTCCTGGTCAGAGATGCATCGTTTTAAATGAATGCCAAGGTATTTAATACTACAGGGGGACCACTTCATACTGAAGGAAATTAAATCTTGGCTATACACTAATTGATTGAGAGGGTATATTTCTGTTTTATTAAGATTCAATTTGTAATTGGAATAATGGCCAAATTTCTCAATGATCTTTAAGGCTGAAGTGAGAGATGATACGGGATTCAAAAGGTGAAGTAAAATATCATCTGCCTAAACAGAGAGAGACGAGGTTAGGTTACTAATAGGAATGCTCTGGATATTGGGATTGGATTTAAGATGTCTAATGAATTGTTCAAGATATAGGTTAAAGAGGAAGGGAGAAAGAGGGCAGCCCTGACAGGTTCCAGTGTATAAGGAGAAGGGGGAGAAGGGAACCCAATTACAGTATATTTTGGCCATAGCGGAAAAATAGAGTACTTTGATCCACTGTATAAAATGAGGAGGAAAACCCATTTTCTGTAAGGTTAACCAGAGAAAGGACCAGTCAGCTTTATCAAAAGCCTTCTCAGTGTCGAGAGAAATCAGAGCTATGGGAAGAAGAGAAGAGTTAGCTACCTGAAAAAAATGAGCTATCTTGTGGATGTGATCTGCTGAGGAGCTCCCAGAGACAAAGCCTACTTGTTCTGGACAGAGAAGACATAACCAGACCTTCTCAATTCATTTGGTTAATATCTTGACTAAGTTTTAATATCATAATTCATTATGGGGTGGTAGCTCACAGGATGATTAGGTGGCTTGTCTGGTTTGAGAAGGAGAACTATGGTAGCTTCCAGCAGGAAGGATCCAAAGAGTCTGAGGAGGTCATGAAGTGGTATAGATTGGAAAACTTACCCTACTCTGTGATTTCAGTCTGAACAGGGCCTCTTCTGCCCTAAAATCTACCACACAACACATTGAGTCTTTAAACCTCCAGCAACTCATAAACGAACCCATGAGACCAAACTCTCACTCCCATAACCACACTTCTTTGACTGTATACTGGTCTCACACCCCATCAGTTCTCCTCTGCAGGTACACTCCCTGACATTTTCAGTGCTCACCTAATGGCACACCACACACTTAAGCTACACTCTCCTCGCTGCCCCACTATTCATCAATGGATTTGTTCATTACAGTTCCTAAACACCTCATATCTCCTGCATCATCTTGATTCTTCAGACTGGGCCCTTTTCTACTCCTCAAATGATGTTAACACTGCCCTCGCACAGCTGCTATCACATATTCAACAAAATATGTAACAATCATGCCCCTTCACGATGCCATAGGATGAGAGACTTCCACCATCCATAGCAATCAGCTGACATCATCAAACTTTGTAACTTGCATGACCGTGCTTGGGCTCATTACAAAGCATAATCAAACCTCAATGACCTATCCATCTATAGAACTCTGAGAAATGCTTGCACCAAAGTTAGTAAGTCTGCTAAATTCCACTACTTTATGCATACATTACAAGAAAACCTGAACTCTCCTTTTATATTTTGGCAAACACTCTCTTCACTCCTTAAACACCCATCTAATTCTTCCTCGTCCTCCCTTCCTCCCTTCTGATTGATGACAACTAGCCTCTGAACCTTTTACCATTTTCTCCACCCTAAACACATTTTTCACATGTGCCCTCCTTTCTTCAGACATCAACTCCATAACTCCTCTGCTCACTCCTACAACTCCAAATACCTCTGAAAAACCCTTCACAGCTCACCAAACACTTATTACAAACTCATTTAATTTCTCCCCTATCACTGCACAAGAGGTGTTCTGTGCCCTTAAATCACTCAAACATTGAAAATCCAACCCTGATGGACATGACTCTACTTCTTCTGATCTTAGCTCCAGCTATTGCCTACCTTCTGTTCCATCTGCTTAATCTCACGTTCCCCCTTGGCACTGTTTCTCAGACTTGAAAATCAACAAAAGTGATCCCCCCTCCATAAAGGGCTGTGATCATGCTTTACTTGGTAACTACTGCCTAATTTCTCTTTCCCCATTCTAGCTAAGATCTAAGAGTCCCTAGTCCTCACTAGACTCACCCACTTTCCCACCTGTTCTGATTTCCTGTCACCCTACCAAGCAGGTTACAAACATACGAACATACGAATGTGCCAGCAGAAACAGACCACCCAGTCTATCTAAGTCTGCTCGACTGTGCAGCCAACGACCCTAGTTTGTAGCTGCCCCACCCCCTTCCCTTTGTCATCCCTGCCACCCCCACCTCCCCCACCCTCACTCTCCCCTGTTCCCTGTCCCATGCTCTTTTGAAGCTGTTCACAGATTTTCATGATACCATCCTTTCTGGTAGGACATTTCATTTTGCTACCACCCTCTCTGTGAAATAGTGTCTCCTCATTTCCTTCCTAAATCTTCCCCCTCCATTCTTAGCCCATGCCCCCTGGTGACCCTCCCCCTCCTTAACTTAAAGACCCCATCTGCCCCCTCCTTATTGATTCCCCTCAGATACTTGAATGTCTCTATCATGTCCCCCCTGTCCTTTCTATCCTCCAGGGTGTACATATTTAGGTCTCCCAGCCTGCTGTCATAGTGTCTCCTCTCCATTCCACATATCATCTTTGTTGCCCTCCTCTGCACCCCCTCCAGCAGCCTGATATCATGCTTTAGGTATGGCCTTCAAAACTGCACACAACACTCTAAGTGCAGCCTTACCAGTGACCTGTAAAGGGGCAAGATCACCTCATTTTGCCTGGATGAAAACCCCCTAGCTATGCACCCCAGTATTTTGTTCACTTTTGCAGCTGCTCTCCTGCACTGGGCAGTGTTGTTCATGGCCTCTGTTATCATTACTCCAGGTCCTTCTCCTCCTCAGTGATCCCCAGCTTAACTCCCCCCCCCCAGCCAGTATTCTTTCCTTGAGTTCTTCACTCCAAAGTGCATAACCTTACACTTCTTTGCATTGAACCCCAGCTCCACCTCTCTGACCACTCCTCTAGCTTGCGCGGGTCCCCCTGAAGCTTCTTCCATCCCTCCTCTCCATCACTACTGCTCCAATTTTGGTATCATCAATGAACAGACTTACCTTGCTCACCACCCCATGTGCAATGTCTGATATGAAGAACCCAAACAATACTGGCCCCAACACAGAGCCCTGTGGCACCCCACTCATCACTGGCCTTGGAGTTGAGCGCTACCCTCTCACCACCACCCATTGTAGCCTGCCACTCAGCCAGCTTGTAATCCAGTTCATAATTTTTGCCCCCTAACCCTACACCAGTTAGCTTACCCCTAAGCAGCCCATGAGGCACCGAATCAAAGACCTTGCTGAAGTCCAAGTACAGAACATCCACCGCATAACCCTTATCCAGATCACCTGTCGCCCAGTCATAATATTGCATGAGGTTGGTTTGACGTGACTTCCCTGAAACAAACCCATGCTGCCTCACATCCAGGAGGCCATTGTCCTCCAGGTACGATACCAGTCTTCCCTTTAGTATCATTTCCATGAGTTTGCACACTATGGAGGTGAGACGTACCAGACGATAATTACCTGGTTCAACCCTTGGCCCGCTCTTATGTAATGGTACTACATGTGCCATCCTCCAGTCCAGTGGCACACATCCTGACTCCAGTGAGGTGCTGTACAGATCTGCCAGTGGCTCTGCCAACACCTCCGCCATCTCCCTCAGCACCCTGGGGTGGATGCCATCTGGCCCTGGTGCCTTGTTTACCTTCAGTGCCCTCAGTCCCTCTAGGACTCTACTTGCCTCAATTCTTCCATCTGTCACCTCCTCTCCCCCTGTCCCCACCCTCCCAGCCCATGCTGGTAGCGGTCCCCCCTTTTCTTCCATGAACACTGAGCAAAAGTATTCATTCAGTGCTTCTGCCTGCTCCTCCCCCTTTTCTGTCCACTCCCCCCCCTTTTATCCTCACTATTGTCTCCTTGCACTTCCTTTTCTCCCTGATGTATCTGAAAAAGTCTTTCCCCCCCCATTAATTCCCTGTGCTATCTCAGCTTCCTCTGGGCCTTGCTTCTCTCATTTCTGGTCACCTCCTGACCACCTGCATATTCCCTCCCTGTCCACTTCCTTCCCATCTCCTAAAGCTCTTGCGCGCCACCTGCTTTTGCCCTCACCACCTCCACAACCTCGCTGTTCACCCAGCATGGTTTTCTTGCTCTGCTCCTCTTACTCTGTGCATTGGTGCAGACTTCTGTTACCTCTGCAACCCCCCATTTAGTAATATCCCAATTCTGCTCCGTGTCCATCTCCTGCCTTATGCCCTCCAATTTCCCTTTCAGTACTTCCTGCATCCTCCCAAAGTCCGTCCCCTTGAAGTTTACCACCCAAGTAACTGATTTCTCTGGCTTCCCACACATCGTGATATTAAACCACACCGTTTGGTGATCGCTGTTGACTAGTGGGTCCTCTACCTTTATTTCCCTCACTGCTTCCCCATTTGACAATACCAGATATAAAGCGTTCTTTAGTCTAGTAGGTACCCTAACTAGCTGTGTCAGGAGACCCTCCTGGATCGCGTGTAGGAGCACTTGCTCCCTAGCACTGGAGGTGACCGGAATGCTCCAGTCAACCCCCAGCAAGTTGAAATCCCCCACAATGACCACCTTCCCTTTTCTACTTACCTTTTTGATTTGTCCTGCTAACTCCCGGTCAAGCTTCTCAGACTGGGAAAGTGGCCTGTATACCACAATAAACCTCAATTTCCTACCCCTCGAGTCTAGGAGCTGCAACCAGATTGCCTCTGTTCTCTTTCTTCTCCCTCATCCTTGCAGCATTTGATCCCATCTTCACATAGACTGCCACCCCCCACGGTCCTTCCGTATAATCTAGCTCAGTGGATTTGTTTCCTAGGCTTCTTGCATTCAATGAGACCACCCTCCATAATGCCCCTTCCTTTCACTAGCCTCCATATCCTCCCTTCTACTCCCTCCTTTTATGGCCACCCCTAGTCCTTCCCTGCTAGCCTGGGGGGTAGGCTGTGACTCCACTCTATTGGATCCCTGCCTACCTGCTGTCCACTTGCCACCCCCATCTAGTTTAAATCCACCCTTGTCACAATATTCCTCCCCAGTCTTTGCTTTAAAACCTCCTTCCCCTCCCCACTCAAGGTGCAGCCGATCCCTTGAAAACAGATTGTTATTTTCCCAGGTACTTCCCCAGCCACCCACAACCCCATACCCCTTAGTTACAGCCATTCTACCAACCATGAGTTCAACTCTCTAATCCTCTCCTTCCTCATTGTGCTTGCAGTGTGACAGAGCAGCCTGAGAAGGCCACAGACTCCCAGTCTCCTCGCACAATCCTCCACTTCCTCAATCCTCTCTCTTGTTTCCTCCACCATTTCCCCGCTAGGTCATTTGTCCCCACATGTACCACAATGTGTGGTTTCCTTCTAACCCTCTTTACGCACCTTAGGATTGCCTGTCATGCCATGTCTGCCTTTAATCCTGGTATGGACTTCACCCATATCTGACTGTGCCTCTCCTCCTTGCTGCCCCATCTGATCCCCTTAAGTATGGAGTTCCCCAACACCAGTACACCCCCCCTTCTCTTTCCTTGTGTCTCCACCCCCACCCAGGTTCTCATTTTGGAGCCACTCAAGACTGTGTTTTACCATGTGCCCCAGTGTCTTCCCCTGTCCTCCCAATAAGACCCCTCCCCTCCTCCTGTTTGACTGCCAACCTCCTCCTCCTCACCTCTCCAGGTATTATCCCTCCCCTGCCATGCCATGCTCAATCTCTCCACTAGTAATACCCCTCACTCCCTCTTCTTTGTGAGTGCTATCCCTTGTGCAGTCACCTCCTGCATCCTTTTTCCCATGTGTTGCTAGTAAAGTAAACATGTTCCCTATCCCCTTTGCCTTACTGTGTGCTTTCTCCTCCCTCCAGCCTACTGCTGCTCCTCTTTTTCTAGGTCCTACTAGAGTTCATCCTTCATCAGCTGGCTTCCTGTCTAGTTTGCCCCCTACCCTCTCCCTTGACCCACTGTTCCTTCTCTGTGGTGCCCCCACAATACTCTCAGATGTCAGCCCTCCTACCGTCGCAATCCTCCCCTCATCACTCAACCTCTCCAGCTCCCTGCAAAGCCACTGAACCCCTTCCTTGAGCCTCCTTAGCCTGTGGCATATTGGGCACCCTTCCAGCCTCCACAGTATATTCATCCACTTTGCTGCCCCACAACCATTACTTACTTGGTAACTACTGCCTAATTGTCCTTCTACCCATTCTTGCTAAGCTCCAAGAGTCCCTAGTTCTCACTAGACTCACCCACTTTCCCACCTGTTCTGATTTCCTGTCACCCTACCAAGCAGGTTTTCAAAACAATCATTCCACTTTCTCTTCCCTTCTCAGGTTCACTGATGCCATGCCATTCTTAAAGGCATGGATCGAGGCCATCTTACAGCAGGAATATTCCTAGACCTAGCTAAGGCCTTTGACTCTGTCTCCCAACCTCTCCTACTCACTAAAATTGCACTTGCTGGACTCTCCCCTCTATCTGTCAAATGATTCAAATTGTATCACTCTGGTCACCCTCAGTGTGTTCAAGTGAGTGATGTAATCTCCCCCCTCCCAATTCTAGCAGGTATACCTCAATCCTTAGAGTACCCAAGTCATACAGTGACTGGCATGCGAACCAGCACATATGACATGTGAAACTAAGATATCAAGATGGCGGCCATGCTGGGCCAGTGGTCATGTAAGTCAAGCAGCTTTACCTGTAATTTTGTAACTTTCGCTTTGTTCACGGACTTGTGGAGCGGGCATTTGAGTGGCAAAGGCAGGACCTTTGTGAGTTTGCAGTTGCCACATTTTGTACTTTACCGCTTTCGTGCATAGATTTATGCATAGATTTTGCCGGCTGTGATTATTCACAGCGACATTTGTTAGTGGTGCGGTTGCGTTATCTGAAATATCGTGCTCGCACAGAGGTGATTTTAGCCTGCAGACTCTGGAGCTAGTGGACAGAGCGTTGTGGCTGAGGCTTATTTCGGGAGTGACTGGCTGAACTACGCTAGGGAGGTGGAGGGTTGCGGTCCATTCAGGACACCTAGCCGGGAGGAAGCTGTGTTTCGACCCTGAAATTGGAATTTGCTGGCAGGAGGATCCTTTTGACTTTTGGGCTGGTGCACTTTCTACTGCTTGGATTGTTTGTGCAAACCAGCTTTTTGTAGGAGCTGCAGGCTCAGAATTGGACTTTGGGTCATCTGCTGGTATTTCGTGTGGTCCTGACAACTTTTAGAGTGCCCGCAATTAGATTTGCTGCCACACAGGGGACCGTGCTCTGGATCGGCCGGGGAGCTGGTTGACGAGCTGTGGTTTTCCCAGGTTCCTTGGGGTTGGCTTCTGAGCAGTCACCCCCCGGGAATCAAAAGTTGTAGGCAACAAATTATTTTTTCGGCATTCTCTGTAGATGGAGCTTTATGGGCCCGTTTGGTTTCTTTGCTGACCCTAGACTCTCATTGGAATAAAATTTCTGTACACAGTGCTTCTCATTTGCTTCAGCAGAGCTTGGATTTTTTATTGGATCTGCCTGCACTTATTGAATAAGTATTCCTGGCCTTTGTAGGAGGAGCCCATGAGACTGTGGATTCACCCTGATTTAATTCTGGACCTGGTTGAAGAGACCTCTGACTCTCTCCTGATTTCTCTGTGAATTATTAATTTTATTTATTTGGACGAGTGGGTGGTGAGAGGACCCTGCGTCCATGCACTTTATTTTGTTTAGTTGGATCTTATAACTGTTTTCTTTGGTAGTGTGGATAACTATAATTTTCCCTTTCCTCGGTTGTGAGAGGACTGAGGGGGGAGTTTATAGTTTCCTTCTTTTATGTTTATTTTCATTGGTTTATTTTAACTGTTCAGTAGTGAGACTGTTTTCCCTCTCTCTCCAGTGGTGAGAGGACTGGGTGGGAAAGGGAATTCACTATTTATTGTATTTTGCTGTATTATGTGTTGGGTTTGGGGGGTGAGAGTCCCTAAACTCTGTTTTGTTTTGTATTTGTTTTAGTGGGTTATTTTATTTAAGGGGGGTTGTCAGGGGCTCTAAAATACAGTGTCCGAATTGATGTTAAGCTAACCTGGGTGTTGGATGGGGTTTTAAATTATTTTAAGTGAGTATTATTAGTTAGTTAGTTTTATTTTCCTTCCAGGTTCTGTTTGTTTTATACTTAGTTAGTAGTATAGTTTATAGCATGTGTTGGTCTTATTTTTTATAATTGTGCTAGGTTAAGTTAATAGTTTGAGTTGTAGTTAAATTATTGTCTTATTGTAGAGCTTTGTATTTATTTAAACTTTAGAGGTGGGTTAATTTTTGGATTGTTTATTATGTGTTGGGAAAATACTAGGACAGTCGGGTATTATTCCCCCTCCAGGCTCAGGGATCTTCGCCCCTTTTCTTGTCCCCCCATCCCCTGAGGTCTATAGATGTTGCAGGGCCTTGGGGATTGTGGGGAGGAGGAGGAGGAGGATGGAGGCAGGGTCTGGAGGTGGCATGGAAAGGAGTAGGCGGAATGGGACAGTGAGGACAAGGAGACGCCCTGGGGTGAAATGGGCCCAGGAAAGGGGACCTCCTTGTCTGGTGTCCATACCCAAGGGTTCTGACTATAGTCAGCAGGTAGCACAGTCATCCTCGGAGGCTCATCCTACTTGGATGGTGTTATGTAACGCCAGGTCTATTAAAAACAAGACAGCTATTATAGCTGGTTTTGTTGAGTCATCTGAACTGGCGTGCATCACCAAGACCTGGCTTGATGAAAATGCTGGCCCAGTTTTGGCGGCGGCAATTTCGGCCGGCTACTCAGTGATACACCGTCCGAGGGTGGATCGTAGGGGCGGGGGTGTTGCTATTTGTTTTAAAACAGAACTGGGCCTAGTGGAGGTGCCAGTGGGAGTTACCAAATCCTTTGAATGTATTTTAGGTGAGGGTGTGGGGCGCAGGATACTTCTCATATACCGTCCACCAGGTGATGGGAATGTCTTCCTGTGGGAAGTCGCAGACTTCATCATCGACCTTACACTGGGATCCCCCAGATGGTTGGTTCTGGGGGACTTCAATGCTTGGGTCGATGATGAACTCTTGCTCTTGGGTCAAGACTTCCTCCAGTTAATGATTTCGCTGGGCTTCACACAGGTAATTTCCTCCTCGACCCATGTTGGTGGTCATTCATTGGATTTGGTGTTCCTCCTGGGGATGGAGATATCCAACCTGGTGGTGGAACCGGTTGGATGGTCGGACCATCACTCCATTGGGTTCAGTTTTGAGGCCACCCCTAGTAGGTCAGCCCCTATGGAAATGGTCCGGTACCGCCCATTAAGGGGTGTTTCCCCAGATGACCTGATGGAGGTGCTGGATCTATCGGGCTTTCCGAGAGATTGCATGGATCCAGGAGAACTGGTACGTGCCTATAATGTGGCGGTGGCAGGGGCCCTGGATTCCATTGCTCCTGTTCTTGTTCGTCCTCTCACTCTTCGCCCCAGGTCTCCTTGGTTTGCTGAGACCCTGAGGGAGTTGAGGAGAGTTGGACGAAGGTTGGAGAGGTGTTGGCGGAGGTCAGGTCTGGATGGTGACAGACTTATTTTGATGGACCATTATTCGGTCTATCAATCCACAATTTCTCGAAAGAAGGCAGAATTCCTGTCCAGAGAGATTGGGGCTGCACAGAATAGACCAGTTCAGCTCTTCTGAACTGAGGACAGACTGTACAATCCAGTCTGTCTTCAGCCTGGAAGAGCTTTTTCTCAAGAACGATGTGAGGAGTTTGCTCTGTTCTTTGCAGATAAGATTGCCAAAGTCAGATCCGAGATCCGTTTGACCCTCTCAAATGGGAGTTGCAGTGGTCAACAAGAGATGTCGGACACCCAGTTTGTGTGGTCTGAATTCAGCCTCCCCACAATCAGTGACATTGTGATGGTTATCCAATCACTGCGTCCGACCAACTGTGATTTGGACCCGGGCCCCACACGTCTCTTTGTGGATTGTGTGGATAAAATTGGCCTGGCCCTTGCTGAGATAGTCTGGAGGTCCTTGGAGTGGGGTACTTTTCCAGATCCTCTTAAGGAGGCTGTGGTTAAGCCCCTTCTTAAGAAGTCCTCCTTGGACCCAGACTGTCTGGCTAATTACAGGCCTGTCTCTAACTTACCCTTTGTGGGTAAAGTTATTGAGAAGGTGGTCGCTTCACAGTTGGATGATCATCTGACCAACAACAATGTCTATGATTCACTCCAGTCTGGATTTAGGAAAAGGCATAGTACCGAGACCACTTGTACGGGTACTAAATGACTTCCTGATAGCGAGAGATCGAAAGACCTGTTCCATCTTGGTCCTTCTTGATCTCTCTGCAGCATTTGACACTGTGGACCATGGTGTGCTGATGGAGCAGTTGCAATCTATCTGTGGACTGTCTGGTACAGTCCTAGGGTGGTTTCAATCGTACCTTGAGGGTAGGACTCAGAGGGTGGTGTCAGGAATTTTTTCCTCAGCATCAGTCTCCCTATCCTGCGGGGTACCGCAGGGTTCCATTTTGGCACCCATGTTGTTTGCAATGTACATGCTGCCGTTAAGGGTGATTATTAGGTGGTATGGCTTGGGTTTTCATTGCTATGCAGATGATACCCAGCTGTACATGTCCTTTGTGCCCGGCCAAGATGCTGCCTTTTCGGTCTTTAACAGCTGCCTTGCCAAAATCCAAGACTGGATGAATGTGAGTTGGCTGCGGTTGAATCCTGAAAAAACTGAGGTGTTGGTAGTGGACCAGGGTCACTGTGAGACAGGCTTGTTAGCTGGATCATCCTTGGGCTTATGGCTTGGGGATGTCCAGCTGACTGTCTCAGACTGGGTGCGGAACCTGGGCGTTGTATTTGATGACTGTCTGACCTTTAAGTTTCAGGTGTCAGCAGTTATCAGAACCCCTTTTTATCATCTGAGGAACATCGCCAGGGTGAAGTACCTGGTTCCTCCAGAGGATCTTCCAACTTTGGTCCATGCCTTCGTTACCTCCCACCTGGACTATTGCAATGCCCTATACCTAGGGCTTATGGGGGCTGAACTTCGCCGCCTGCAGCTAGTGCAGAATGCGGCAGCCAGGCTTTTGACTGGTTCTTCTAGGTCCAGTCTTATAACGCCTGTGCTCCATGGACTGCACTGGCTGCCAGTTTATTGGCAAATCACCTTCAAGGTCAGCTTGCTGACCTATAAGACCCTACATGATCAGGGACCTGCTTACCTGAAAGATCCCCTGTGTCCCTACTGTCCCTCCCGCCCACTCCAATCCACTGACGAGGGAGTGCTAGAGATTCCCAGGGTCTGCTTAAAAACTTCAGGGGCAAGATCTTTTAGTTTTATGGCCCCGACCCTGTGGAATTCTCTACCTCGTCAGGTACGAAATTGCCCGACTGTCCAGAGCTTTAAAGTAGCTCTGAAAACCTACCTTTTTAACAAAGCTTTTAATGATTGTTAATTATTTAATTTTAATCTTGTTTATATCCTGTTTTAGATATTTATTGTTTTATGTCATTTGTAAAGGCACCTTGGTTTGAGAAAGGCGCCTCAAATAAATAAAAATTGATTGATTGATTGATTGAATGCTGTATTCTTGGCCCCATCCTATTCTCCATCTTTCTCGATGATCTCCCTTTTGCATGCTTGTCTTCCCTAATACACCTCTATACTGATGACAGTAACCTCTTTATGTCTGGCCCTTCCATCTCTGTGGTGACCTTTCATTTACAAACCGATTTCTCTCACATCCTAAATTGGTTCCAAACCAACCAACTCAAGGTAAATACCACTAATACGGTCTCCATGACTTTTGGCACCCACCAAAAACTAACCAAGCTCACCACATCCCTTCTTTCTTCACCCTCGATGGCTCCACCTTGGATACTGTCCCATCTTCATGTCAGTGGCTCAGTAGGTAGCACACTCACCTCTGAGGCTGGGAGATCAGAAGGCTGTGGGTTCAGTTGCCACATCTGGCACTTGGGTTAATATCCCAGTACTGACACTGTAGTGCAGCATGAGAGGGGTGCTGCACTTCTGAGGTGCCGTCTTTCTGATGAGACGTTAAACAGTGGTCCCATCTGCCTGGATTGGTGGTAGTTCAGGTGGATGTTAAAGATCCCATGGCACTTATCGAAAAGAGTAAGGGAGTTTTTATTGTAATAATAAACATAGAAAATAAGTCAGTAAATACAAGCAAACCACAAAAAAGAAAAGAAATAGAAAAAAAATAAAGATGAGTTAACAAAAACATAAATCATAATAACATCCAAATTGGATAAAAAAAAAAAAAACGAATTACTTAAACTTTATAAAGTGAAGAAACCCTTTCCACCACTTTTGGAGTTTAGAGGGAGCAAACCTCTGAGCATCCTGTAAATATATTTTTAGAAGCTCATTTGAAACTAATACACTAAAACAAATATAGGGCATTTTGTTTCTGATATATAACCCATTGGCACCTACTGTGCCATAAATAATATCTTAAACAACAAAAGAATAAAGACAACGTCCCATCATGAAAATGAGAAAGGTTTGCTGGATAAAGTCCAAGAATCAAAACATCATAAGAAATAAAGGTAAGACATTTGAAATCCCATAAGGTGGCTAGATAAGCCCACAATCCCTTCGAATAGGAACACTGGAGGAAAAAATGCTCCATTGTCTCTTCGACATTTATGCAATCCAGATAGGGGCAAGTCCTTTCCTCCATAGCCTTGTATTTGGCATTACCTCGAACATTCAGGCGACCATAAAAAATTAACCATTGTATTTCCCATTGTGACTGAGGCAATCTAATGTTATTCAACTGGGCTAATACCTTAGCATTTAGGGCAGATGGACAATTCTTGAAGCGCGGATCTTGTGGATATAGATTTACCATTATTGAAGGGTAAAAACCCTGCATACTATTATTCAAATTAATTCCTTAGTAACTTTCCATCTATATAACTTTTGAACAGCAGGCCTGAAATACTGTGGCATATGGATGTGAGGGTTCAATTTAGGAGCCAAATTACACCAATTCATAAAGTATTTGCCCAGAGCCCTAATAACCCATCTTTTTCCAATCCCTTCTGATGGAGCTAAACCGCATTTAACAGAACTCATAAAAAACAGGGAATGTAAAAACACAACCGGGTCCACCATCCCAAGTCCACCCGATTTAGTACTTAAATAAGTATAGCATCTCTTTACTGGGTTTAAATGATTACCCCAAAGCATTTGGAAAAACAAACTATAAACCCTAGTCTCCAAATGAACTGGGAGAGGGAAAAGCATGGCCACATACTGCAAACAAGGTAAAAGAAACTGTTTAATGATATATATACGTTTCAGTTTTGAGAATTTCCACTGCTTCCATCTATTTACTTTATTCCCCACAACTTGAAGAACTAATTCCCAATTTTCGACTGGCAGGTTTTGGGGACCAAAAAGAATACCTAGAATTTTAAAAGGGGTCCGGGAAAAATGGATACCCTCCTATATCACATCAGCTGGACCCATTGCCCCAATAAACAATCCTTTAGTTTTATGTAGGTTTAATTTGGCATTAGAGACTTTTGAAAAGTATCAAAAGCTTTCAAAAATCTGTGAACATAAGACTGGTTGGAGAAATAAAGTATTAGATCATCTGCATAGGCCTGCAATAAAAGTTGATGATCCTTAGATAAATTGTCTTGAATTCCAGTCCATCACTGGAAAGTAACTAAATTCTGCAATAAAGGATCCAGTGAGAAAATATAGAGAAGGGGACTTAGGGAGCAACCCTGGTGCACCCCAGTCAATAGATGAAAACTTTTAGCGGTACGACCTTTTAAAAAGGGAAAAACCACATTATGCTTATAAACCATCCTAATTAAATTAACTATTTGAGTCAGGACCCCGTAATGTTCTAAAGTTAAAAAAGGAAGGGTAAGTGTACCCTATCGAATGCTTTTTCAAAATCTGCTATAACCATACAGCCTAACATGCCTGATAGAGATAGGTGTTCGATGACATCACGTATAACCATTAATGCAGATTGAATCCTTCTATCTGGTATCCCACAAAATTGGTAGGGAGAAATCACCAACCTCGCATCATTTTTTAACCTATTGTTCAAAATACTAGTAAAGATTTTGTAATCAGAATTTAGCAGGGTGATAGGCCCCCAATTTTTAATATTATGTCTATCACCTGATTTAAATAAATGGATTAATAATCCCTTTGAAAATGAAGGGAAAATGGCAGTATTTTTAATGAAATATTGAAACAAAATAAAAAGACATTGACTCAGCTCAGCAGAAAAGGTTTTATATAATTTATTGGAAAGGCCATTCGTTCCTGGAGAAATATTTGGTTTTAATTTCCAAATTACATAAATGATTTCTTCTTGAGAAATAGGTTCCAACAATTTTGAGGCTTCTGTCAATTCAGGAGAAATATTAATGGAACTTAAATATGAAATCATTAATTTTTCCGAGATCGGAAAGGAAGGTTCTAAAGACCGATAATGGCCTATGATTAATTCCCTTAGCTGTGTAATCGTTGTAGCTACAGAATCATCAGGCTGTTTTAGTAAATCTATATTGGAAGAGTCCTTCAAAGTTTTACAAACCTCGAAGGGATCCCCTATAAGCGATTTTTTTGTACCGTTAGTGAGTATTGCTCACAAAATCTTAGCTCTGTCATACTGAAATTCCTTCATACTATCCTTAAGGGTAGTAATTTGCTCAGAATAATCATACTGAGAGGTATATGCCATTGTTGTAAGCCTCTGAAGCTGTTGTCTAAGAGACAAATATTTCAGACAGTTATGATTTTTTGTCTTAATACCTTGTTTTTTAAACCAGATACGCAAATCGGATTTAGTCTCCATCCACCAGTCCCCTATATTAGAATAGAGAAAAACCACCGATAATCTGGCTTTCAAAATATATTTAACCCCTGACTGTATGTGAGGGAGGTCTAAAATGGAGGTATTAAGCTTCCAACGAACCTGCCTATACTCAGGGTGACCTGATAAGCTAAGGGAACACAACAAAAAGGAATGGTCAGCGAACTCACTAGACATCATCTTAAAGGAGTTTACCTGTATGGAAGAGGAAACTAGCATATAATCTATTAAAGAATGAATTTTTCCTTTCACAAGGGAATGCTGAGGTCCATGATCGGAATAGGAAATACAATTAGGAAGCCCAGCCAGTTTAATAATGTTGGCCAGTGCATGTGAGTCACAGTAAATTTTTTTATTCTGTGTAGGTGAGTCAATGATTGTACAGTTAAAATCTCCCCCCAATTGTACCTTAACTGATGTTGCCAAAAAGGGTTGACCAGCTTTTAAACAGGTCACTCTGTCAGCCTTCATTTGTGGGTTATAAATGTTAATAAATCTATAGCATATATCATGCCATTTCCCATCTAATATCAAAACTCTGCCAGGTATCAAGTCAATTAAATTATGTAATGTAAATGAATAAGAAGTAAACAAATGCCTATGCCATCTGCCTTATCCGTCCCAAATGACCAATATGAAGGTCCCCAAAGCCAATCCCGCTTGAAAGAGGTTAACTGTTCAATGGAGTGCATCCAGGTTTCCTGTAAAAAACAAACTGAAATATGTTGATCATGTATATGATGAAACAGAGCTTACCTTTTAACAGTATTCAGCAAGCTATGGGTATTTAAAGAGCCCCAAAACAACCACATGACAAATCATAATAGTACCAACAAACCCTCTGTTTCTTCCTTTTTTTTTTTTTTTTTTCTCCTTATAATTATCTACTGGTTGTGAGAGAGTAGATAAAGTGGACTTTTGAGAGTCCGAGTCTCACAACTCCATTTCTGTGTCCCCCCATGGGGTCAACAGAGCTGCATAAGAATTACTAGTTTCTATTACAGGAACAGAAGGTGGAGTTTTAGGGTGCAAATTCCTAGATGATCTGCATCGAGGCAGAGGCAACCCAGGGGCCAAATTCTTGGATTCTTTCCCAGAAACAACTGAAATAGCATCAGTGTAACACACTGGAGGAAATTCCAAAGGGTCAGGAGGACCCATGCAAGGTTTTTTATCCTCTGAACCAGCAGATTGTATCACCTGATCAGGCTCAGTTGAGGAGATTCTGGCAGGGGGTTCGGGACAAATGGTGTCTATCTTTTTTCCAGAGAAGGAAGGTGAAAAGGGAGGAGAAGAGGGAGAAGGAGGAGGAGGGGGGAGCTTGCAGCATCTTGAGCCTACTGGATTAAAAGGTCTGGACTTATGCAGGATGCCTTATTTTTTGCTGCCCAAGGACACTCTCAGAAAACATGACCATAATCTTTGCAAAGATCACACCTGGAATAATTCACATACTGCATAGTAACGTGTCCCACTTCCCCACAATTATCACAGTGGGGCTGGTCACAGACACTGGAAAAATGTGTCCTGGAACCACACTTGTAGCAAGCTCTCAGCAAAAACAAGCCCCCCATCCCTACCCAACAAAAAGGAATTAGGTATATGCTCTACCCCTGAATCAGATTGCCTCAGTTTGATTTTATGCTTCCAACTGCCAGTCCAAAACTGTTCAGAATCTAAAATGGGTTTGGGGGCACTCAAAACCTCACATATCTGTGATAGCCAAAAGGTGATATCTTCCACATGGACCCCCTCATTCCTAAACATTACTGTAACAAATTTTATTAGTGGTTTAGTTAGATAGCCAAAAAGGGGGTCCATGTGGGAGAGAACTTCACTTGTCCATACCGGTCCCAAAATAAATCCAGCGCGTGTGATGTCCAGAAGCTTATATCGAAATTATCCTTCCAGAAATGTTAATGAAGGCAAATACATCCTTGGGAGTAAAATGGAGTGAATCTTTCAGTAGGGTTTTCTCCACATAGTAGCTATCCGGCATATTCTCCAAACCCCCTTTGTAGTGTATGCGGACAACATTCTGATGTGGTGCTGCTTCCCTCTTTGCAGTGTAAAATGATTCTGACATAAGGGGCTTCTGTTGTGGAGGTTTCAACAAGGAAGAATCCTGTAAAGATAGAATAGTATCCCAAAGAGGGAGTTCAGAGTCTGGATTTTGAGAAGAGGGTGGGAGGACCTGGTCATCAGGAGCTATAGTAGAAGGGAGAGATTGTGATGTCTTAGCTGAATCATTTTTACTATTAGAATCTCCAGTAGAAATCTTCAGCTGCAAGTCAGATTTCCACACTAGGGAGTGCTGTGACAAAGAAAAATCTGCATCCCAGGCTGTATCAGGTGTCTAGATACCTGTCGGGGCATGCTTCCAACCGGCCCCCTCAAGAGCTTTGCCTGGACACCAGTTCTCTTGAGCCTTTTCTAAAGTAGTGGGAGAAACCCCTGCTATAGCAGGTTTCACAGACTTAGTGCTTTGCTGCTTAGGTGCATTTTTGGAAAAGAAAAACTCAGTGACCCCAGCTTGGGAAACTGCAGTGGACTGGTAAACAATGCCAGGCTCAGGGCTCCATGTTTACAGGGTTTTTTGAAACAAACCCTGCGGATTTACTCAGTGGAACAGACTCATTTCAAGTAAATTTGGCAAAGGGCAACCCTTGAGGAACCGCTGGTTGAACCAACGAAATAGCAGGATGAACAGTTTTTATTGAAGGCAGCAGAGTAGCAGGCTGTAGGCACTCGCTAAAACTTGCAATAATACTGCCAGCCTGTAATGAAGCAGTTGAGGAGTGTGGTGCACTTGAATCAGAAGAAAACATTTGCGGAGCTTTACTGTGCCCCTCAGGGCTTTCAGGGGCTTTTAAAACAACTGCAGATGTGACAGAGGAAGATTTACTGCTGTCAGCTAGTATCTCTGTGTACTGAAATTCATCCCCCGAGGTGGTTGTGGCTGCCTGTTGCTCCAAGAAATTCATGCCTTTCCACTGCACAAGGTAAAGGGGAGATTTGTTCAGCTTGTATTAATGCACCTGAAGGCTTCAGGCACTCGCAAACATTTGCAAAATCGCTGCCAGCCTTAGTTGAAGTAGAATTACCTTGAAACAAGCTAGTATTGTCTTTGGAAGTTAATAATGACTCACCACACTCTGCGGGGCCTCCTGAAGCTTCAGGCACAGCTGTAGGTTTGACAGAAGCAGCCACGCTGCTGACAGGAGATAATTTAGAAGGTAAAGGGTGTGTAGCGATGTTTGCTGTTGCCGCTCTGCACACTGATAATTCCTTAGGAGAGCAGTATCCACGTATCACTTCAGTAGAATTCTGTTCCTCTGGGTTGTGACGAAGGGTGACCAAATCCTCCTAAAAAACTGGTGCATCATGAAATTCTATGTCAGAGTCCACATCCACAATATGAGAAACGATAGCCTCAGTGTTGCAAGCAGTGGGAGCAGAGGCAAACTCTCCCATCAAGCAGACGTCTTCCTCCTTCGGTGTCTCACACAGAGTGGCCATCCTGACAATGGCATGTCCCCCTACCGGCAGCAATGCATAGGTCAATTTCCCCGGTGTCCTGGCCAAATTTCCCTCATTCGCTAAAATACCACCAACAGCTTAATCTGGTTCAAGGTCAGTTAGCATTCATCTGTATCCCACTCCCCCGGGTCATGCCTGAAAATAGGCAGGATTTGTCTAGTGCACTTACTCGGTTAACAAAAACTAAATAAAATAAATTATAAGTATCTCAGAATCTGGCTCCACAGCCATCTCAATTTTACAACTCATGTTAATTACATGCATTCCAAGCTATGACCAAAACTTGGTGCTGTCTATTGAAACAAAGATGCTGTCTCCCTCCCCGTTCGATGGATACTTCTTACTCATTCACCCTTCCCTCATCCCTGCTTAAATTAAGGTATGACTTTCTCCATCTTCTTCCCCATTCATGAAACTCCCTTCTCACTTCACTCCATCTGCTACCTTCACTAAATCTCATTAAACAGGCCTTCTACTGTTCCCCCGTCCTCCCTGAACTTGCTTTCTACTTGAGTAATTCCCTTTTTGAAATCCTCTTTACTTTAAAGTCAGTTTTTCTAGTCAAGCTCTTCTAGCTATGCATGTACTTCTGTCTGCGATATGAATTTGTATACAGCATTTCGTGCTCACTTTGTAATTCTCTTGTACTCTATATATCATTTTGCTGCCTATTATGTATTTTGTATTTCTGCCAGTTCATTTTCCTGTATTTGCTAGCCACTCTAGTGACCCGCCAGCATCTTTGTTTTTTTGCAATTACATTCTTACCCAGACTCCAGTGTAACCTGCCTGTGACTCCACTGTCAGCTGTCTGAATATTTCGTATGTTGTGTCCTCCGGGTCACATTTAGAAATGAATCGTGACTCAGTGTGTTTCTCCTGGTTACCAACTTTTAAATAAAATAAAACATGGATCTCACCGAACAAGCCAGGCTTCATTATTCTAACAGGGACATGACTTTTTCAAAAGTTCATGGAGGTGGTGCTACTTCAGGACTGATGTAACCAAAACTGTTGCTGTGAAGTGCACTCATCCTTACTTATGGAGCAAAAATGAAAAAAACAGACTCACTTAATTCACTGTACTGCTTTATTCCTTCCTTTGTATGGCAGGACAATGTAATGCAGTCCAGCTTACGTTTCACCCGACCACTCGGGCTTCATCAGAGATAGTGAACAGTGAATTTCATTGTGCTTATATATTCTACAACAGTTTACTTAATCAGTGCAGTCCAATCACAATGTAGTGCCTTTGATTTAAAAGCACCAATGGTATACACCATATAGAAATGAATTACATTGAATAACAAGTGCTCGTGAAGAAAATCAATTAGTAAATGAGGCCACAAAGTATTACTATTTCTATACTTTGAAGCATCATGTTATAAGAAATTATTTATTTTTATGTTGCTTGCGCGACAGCAACATCGTGAGTACACTGCAGCTTTGGAGGCGAAAGTGGCTGTTGGGCGAATGCGGGCACCCACCAGTAGAGTGCGACCGCATTCCCCAATCAACCTGCATGCCGGCACCACCATGCATATGTAATGTGGCGGCACATCTAGAAAAGGTCTGCTGCAATCTGAGCAAGGATTCATCATACGCATAGCGGTCCTTTTCTTGCCGTGCTGCGCTGCCATTATGTGCATGGTCGGCGGCCGAGCTGACCGCCTAACTTCTGCCAACCGGGGTGCCCAATCCCCTGTCAGTTAACCCCCGCTTTATTTGTGTGTACCGACGGGGGAGCCCACTCCCGATCAGCATAAACCCCCAATTGTTGAATGCCGAGGGGTGCCCAATCCACCTCGGCATCACCCCCACCTTCTTTGTGTGCCGACAGGTGCCCAATCCCTGTTGGCATTATTCCTCCTCCCCATGTTGTGTGCTGATGAGGGTGCCCAATCCCCCGTCGGCTACTGACACCCCAAACAGTTAGGTGGCACACTGGGAGCCCACCCCAGTGTGCCAAATCCTGCAAAAATAAAACTGTCCCACTATGGTTTTTTCCTTTTTTCCCTGTAAATGAAAAACGGTCCCTCGAGTCTTGATGCCCCTCCACCACCCGCACCCACCCACTGCGCACCCTGCCTCCTCACCCCTCACCCCATACTTACCTCGCGGAGTCTGCGTGATGATCTTCTGTGGACTGGGAACATGTCTGCACTCTTCAAAGCTGACCGCGAACTGAAGAAATGCCGGTAAGCTGTATAATGGAATGAATAGGGGTTTTTCAACTTTAATGCATATCTCGGACATTTTAGCGAATTTTGGCCCCAAATTTTCAACATGGGGTTTTTGGGACCCCTTCTCATGAATTCTTGCACTGTCATGGCGTTATTCGGTCCCGAAAAGTGATTTTGCATTCACTGCATTGAATCACCTTTCGGAACTGAGTAACAAAATGACAGTGCCACTGTTCATGAGAGGGGCTCTCAAAAAGCCTATGTTGCAAGTTTGGTGGGAAAATCAAAAAATGACTGTTTTACGAGCGTGCGTAGCAACTGCGCAATGCACGCTCGTTAGTTAGCGCATTCACACTATTTTCATGCCAGATTCTCAACATTGGCATTTTACCACACCTTCTTGTGAACTGTATAGCTGTCATTTTTCATATCCTGCCCGAAATGTGTTTTCACATTTCCGGCGCAGAATAGCGCTGTCGCTGTGCAAAATCAGTGTTCGGGACACATTACGAAAATGACAGTGACACTGTTCATGAGCAGAGGTCCTAAAATGTCTATGTTGATAATTTGGTGACAATGCTCCATAAAATGACTGCATTACGAGCGTGTGTTGTGCAGTTTGCACGCATGCTCATAAGTTCACAAACTTATATTTTCACTCCACATTTTCAACAGTGCCATTGTTCTACACCTCCTAATGAACAGTACAGCTGTCATTTTTCACATCCTGACCAAAATCTGTTTTTGCAGTTCCAGCGTACAATAGCGCGGTCGCTGTGGAAAGCCTGTGTTCAAGACACAATATGAAAATAGCAGTGACACTGTTCATTAGCAGATGTCCTAAAATGCCTATGTTGAAAATTTAGGGACGAAAGTCAATAAAATGAGTGTCATACGAGCACATGTTGCACAGTTTGCACGCACACTCGTGACTTTGTGAATTTGTAATACTTTCACTCCAGCTGTTCATCATTGCCATTTTTTCACCCTCCTTATGAACAGTACAGCTGGCTGAAATGTGTTTTGGCATGTCCGGTGCAGAATTGCACAGTCACTGTGCAAAATCACTTTTCGGGACACTTTCAGGAAATGACGGTGACACTGTTCATCAGCAGAGGTCCTAAAATGCCTATGATGAAAATTTGGTGGCGAAAGTCCAGACAATGACTGTGTTGCAAGCGTGCATTGCGCAGTTTCCAAGCACCCTTGTAACTTTGTCACTCTGCAATATTTTCATGCCACACTTCCACCACTGGCATTTGTGCACACCTCATTAACAACAGTCCAGCTGCCATTTTCCACAGCCTGCCCAAAATGCATTTCCGCAGCTCTACCGCACAGTGGCGTACTCGCTGTGCAAAATCACCTTTTGGGACACATTAACAAACTCACAGTGCTATGCCTCTCCACCTCCGCTACTGCTGATGCCATCGCGACAACATTCGACATTGACAAATGCTTGTTTTATTTATTTATTTATTGAATAGTTTCACCTGTAAAGATACACTAAGCAACTTAATGCTCATCTCACGGTACGTCCTGGGGGAAGGGGAAAGGGATATACAGAGTATAGATATACAGAGTACAGTTCAGGTAAATACATACAGATGGTGTAATTATACATACAGTTATAAAAACAGAAACAAGGCACTTGAGACAATAAAGGCTGTTGTAGAGTATCAGTGCAAGCAGATCTTAGGAGCAGCATACAAAGTAGAATCAGTACATAGGATACAAGGTTGACAATGCATAAAATACAGACAGTACACTAGTGCAATATGCAGCAGGGTGAGCACATAGGAGCATGTAGAAATCTGTCTTAGTTCTTCAAACATGATTTACAATCTGGTTCCCTTTCTCTAAATCATCATTCCTCTTCTTACAGCCTGGATCCTGTGTGAAAAAAACATCAGAAGAGACTTCAAAATAGATGTTTACCATCCATCTGAACTCCAGTTAAAATGATTCCCCATACTGCTGCAACTCCAAATGTGGTTTTTCAATTGTTTGCTTCATATCAGCACTTTATCCCAGTGGGTGGGTGTGTGAGTGTGGGGGTGGGGGGTCGTCAGTTGTTTTCAAACCCATTCCTTTTTATTTTCTCCTTTTCTGTAGAAACGGTTTTAGCTCAAACTTATCACTGAGACCTGGGCTTTTAGTTGCCCCGGCTGAAAAATCCATTTCTGTTCCTTCTCATTCAGAATAGCTTCTAAATCCCCATCCCTGGCATTTTTCTGTACATATTCTAATCCTACTGCAGATACTCTGGTTTCTGTTTTCCTTGCTATTTTTCACATGCTGTGCCATTGCATACTCACAATTTTTGGTTTTAATTGCTAATATATGTTCATGTAATCTCATACATATGGTGTATACCACTGGTGCTTTTAAACCAAAGGTACTGTGTTGTGACTGGACCTCACTGATTAATTAAACTGATGTAGAATATATAAGCACAATGAAATTCATTGTTTACTACCTCTGATGAAGCGCGAGTGGTCGGGTGAAATGTAAGCTAGCTTACATTACATTGTTCTGTCACACAAAGGTAGGAATAAAGCAGTAAAATGAATTAAGTGAGTCTGCTTTTGTATTTTTGCTCCACAAGCAAGGGTGAGTGCACTTCACAACGACAGTTTCAGAAACATGGCTTTCCCAATATTGTCTCCTCAGCCATTGACATCCCTGGCTCCCTTGCTCATGGGCAGGATTGCTGTAAAAGAGGAAGGAGTATCCTCATATACGCAGCCAGCAAACACTACGTCAGCATCTCCTCTCAAGATGCCATTCCCAGATATCACAAAATTATCTCAAGGGTCCTTGCTACACCCCATTCCATCCTCCTCCTCATCATCACTGGTACATACTGCTCAATCAGGTCCTCTTCTGATGCAGTCAAATGCATCCAATAGAAAGTTCTTGCCCCTCTACCCAACAGAGATCACATCATACTTGAGACCTAATGGTCGGCAGGGACTATCCCCTCCCTCATTCCAGTCTCCAGTCAAAAAATTAAAGCCCTGAACATAAGTCAGCTGATTTCTTCTCCTACCAGATTTGATGCCAGGACCAACAACCACAGCATAATAGACTGGGTGCTGTTGTCCCAACTACAGAGAATCCTGCCTGAAGACATGTTCCCAGACATGTTAAATGATCACTGCATGACCGTTTGTATGCAGAAGGTCAAACCAGTCAAAACACCCCCCAGGGTTACTCTAGTCAGAACCTTCAAACAGTTTAAATCACTATCTCGAGCCAGCTCCTGATACACTCATGCACTTTAAATGGTTCTGTCACTTTATTACTGTTTTGTATGTTTATGTGTTCTTTCGTACATTTTTGGACAGTATTGTAATTTACCCAATGCACCACTACTGTTTATTGTACAATACCTTGTGTTCCAACTTTGTAACTGACCATCCTTCACAACCCTACTGTATGTAACCCCTCCCCCCAGGTAGCACCGTGAGATGAGCAATTTGTTGCTCAGTGTGCCTCCTGGTGAAACATTTCAGTAAATAAATAAATAAATAAATAAATAAATGAATCAGATGCTTTCATGCAAGACCTACATTTGGCAAACTGGGCCCCCACCCTATCAGCTGCTGACCCAGATGAGGCATTGACCATCCTGCACCGACTGAGCCTGAGTGACTGCCAAGTGTGATGGGACGGGGGATGGTGCTGGTGTAATTGCTGGTCATTTGGTTCTGTTGCTATCTGGAGTGATTTTTACCAGAAAACAAAAGAAGTGTCAGAGGCAGAGCTCCAGGAAGTGAATCGAGCATGCTGTACTTCGTGGGAGCAAGGAGAACTACCGGACAGCCCTAGCGCAGGATTTTTAGCACCACAGCAAATGGTACATATATTTTTACAGTGTAGGCAGTGAGTTACTTTCCAAAATTTTATTTGTGGGCTAAAAGAATTGATTGGTGAAACCATGACTCCAGAGGTACTTCAGGGGCATGGTACACCATTTAAGCAGGAAGCCTAGCGAGTAACAACGTGCGGCACCACACACAGAGATGAGTGCAGAGACATACGCATCTTTGTGCATGTTTGGCATGTTAGCAGAGAGGCGGGAGTGGGGCCACATCACTCTACACTACAAAATATTTGCAGATCAGCATTGAAGTAAGGCAAGTAAGATTAGATTGTAGTGCTGAGGGTGTGTTCCTTGTATGTACTGATACTCATGCACAAATGCAGAGGTTCATAGAGACTTTAAAAACTGGGGAATTGGGTATTAAGAGCAAAGGCTGTGGAAATGTTACCTTAAAAAAACTGCTCTGGATTAGTGGAGTACATTTAAACAGTGTGTGGGAGTTAAAGAACTCAAGACCAACGTAGATGGCCTTGAACATGAATTGAAATGGTACAAGCAAGTTACAGCCACAGAAAGGAGTGATGGGGAATACCTATAAACCAGAAGGACCTGAGCCTTAAAAGAGATATGGGGAGTTATTGAAAACGATGGTGTTTGGGAGGTTGGTGGAAATAGCAGCAAAAGTAAAAAAGGAAGAAGAGCAATAAATTCTAACCTTCCTTTGGGAAACAAGTACTCTCCCTTACTAAACTTAATGGAAGCAGTTGAGACCCAACACAGGAAATACTAGATGTGGTGCAAATAAATGTGGATGCTGCTGCAAGACTTGGAGACACTACTTGTAGTATTGATGGAAGTCGGGGGTGCATTTATAAGTGCCCGACAAAGGACATGCAGAAATACAGGAAAACAATATCACTGAAATAATACTGGGAACTAATACTGAGCAGTTACCCACACCTGAAAGCCATGGTAATATACCAGAACAAATGGAAATTGCTTTTGAAGTTGAAAATCTCAGGAAACACAAAAGGGTGTGTATAGTGGGAGACTCTAAGGTAAAGTACACCAATACTTATACCACAAAGGAAAACAAGGAGATGATCACCAGCTCCTACTTGCCAGGGGCTAAACTGGGAGATGTAGCCACATCATTACCAAAAATAGTGTCTTCTAAATACCAGAAGCCTTTTAGATTAATACATGCAGGTACTAACAATCGGATCCACGACGGGAGTCCGACAAAAATTCTGTCGAATGCCCCGTCAGCGACACCGCAGGTCGAACGCAGTCGGCTGCCGGTTCGCACTTTGTTCTACAGTTTTCTTCCCGGGGCTTCACCCCCAAACCCCCCATGTGGAGGGCTGTACCCCCGCACCCTCCCACTTAAGGATTCTCAACCCAGGCGGAGCTGATTGGAAGGGAGTGCAGGACCCCTGACAGGCAGCATCAGGTTCCAGTGGGTCTCCCACCGCAGCTAGGTGCTGTAGTCGCTGTGGGGGACCTCGCTGGCGAAATGTCGCTGTCGGAGGGGGTAACTGCTAACAATCTAAAACACATCAGGGAAGATCTAATACATTTGGAGTTTACAAAAAAGGCAATATTTGTTCAAGATATTAATGGTGCATTCATATTTTCAGAAATATTGCCGGTACCAAAGGGTTATGATAAGTTGAATCAAATAATTATTAGAGCAAATCATTTCCTTAGGAGGTGGTGTCTTATACATGGTTTGGAATGTGTCAGGACTTGGAAAATACAGAATTTAAGGATGATTGGTCACAGTACAGCACAGATGGGCCTCATCTTAACAGAAAAGGAAGCAGTACTCTAGGTAGGATGTTTAAGGGTGCTATTAACATGCATTTAAATGGTCGAATAGGGGGAGAGGGGCTACAGACCTAGATAAAAGTATGCCAAATATACCACTAAAAACACTTTGAACGACTCTGTCGATATGGATAAAACAAGCATACCACAAGGTTATAATGGGAACAACACAGAAACATGGAAACAAAAAAATAGACTTTCATGGCAGTTAAAGACAGCTAGGCCCACCCAGTCTGCTCATTTCCCTGCCTATTGTATAAGCTGCAGATCCTAGTTAACCAACAGCCTACTTCCTCCTACCCCTCACACTAGAATTGCCTTATGTCTGTCCCATGCATTCTTGAATTCCCTCACTGTTTTTGACCCCACAACTTCCTCAGGAAGGCTGTTCTATGCGTCTACCACCCTCTCCGTGAAAAATATTTCTTCATGTTGCCCCTTAGCCACCCCCCCCTCTATCTTCAAATTGTGCCCCTTGTTCTTGCACATCTCTTCTTTGGAAAGATGCTACCCTCTTGGACTTTGTTGTTTCCCTTGAGGTAATTGAATGTTTCTATCATGTCCCCACTCTCCCTCCTTTCCTCGAGGGTATACATATTAAGCTCCTTAAGTCTCTCTTCATATGTCTTTTGGTGCAGACCCTGCACCATTTTAGATGCCCTCCTCTGGACTGCCTCCATCCTGTCTATGCCCTTGAGGAGATGGGGTCTCCAGAACCACATGCAGTACTCCAGATGGGTTCTCACCAGCTGTCTGTACAGAGGGATAACTACTTCTTGTTTTCTACTGGTGGTGCCTCTCCTTGCACATCCCAGTATCACCCAGCTCTCCTTACTGCCTTCTCACATTTCTTGCTAACCTTCAAGTCATCTGATATGACTACCACCAGGTCCCTTTCCATTTTTGTTGTTGTTAGTACCCCCCTGCCATTGTGTACTCTTCCCCTGGGATTTTATTTCCCAGGTGCATTACTTTAGACTTCTTTGCATTGAATCTAAGCTGCCATACTTGTGACCATTCCTCCAGGGTTGCCAAGTCCCTTCTCATCCTTTACATCACCCCTTGTGTATCAACCTGTTGCAGACCTTTGTATCATCTGCAAAGAGGCATACTTTTCCTTCCAGTCCCTCAGCAATGTCACTTATAAAGACATTAAAAAGGACCAGTCGAAGTACTTGAACCCTGCAGTACCCCATTAGTAACCCCTCTTTCTGCTGAGTGGACTCCGTTTTCTATTATCCTCCGTGTTCTGTTGTTCAGCCAATTTTTTACCCAGGCTACCACCCTGGGACCCACTCTCAGGCGAGCTGACTTGTTTATTAATGTTTTGTGTGGGACTGTGTCAAATGCCTTGCTAATGTCTAGGTAGTCCATGTCCACAGTCCCTCCGTGGTCTACTGCTTTGGTCACCCAGTCAAATAAATCTCTTAGATTCATCTGACATGACCTTCCCACTGTGAATTGCTGCTGCCTTGGGTCCTGTGCCCTGCTGACCTCTAGGTACTAAACAATTATTTCTTTCAGAAGTGATTCCATCATTTTCTCTACCACTAAGGTCAAACTAACAGGTCTGTAGTTTCCTGCCTCCACTTTGCTCCCACTTTTGTGAAGGGGAATCACATCCACCCTTCTCCAGTGCTCAGGTACCACACCATCCTCCTATGATTTGTTAAAAAAGGTAGTCAGTGGTGTCACTAGTTCTCCCCTTAGTTCTTTTAGAATTCTGTGGTGAATCCCATCAGGCTCCATTGTTTGTCCACTTTTAGTTTTAGTAGTTCTCTCAGAACCCTTTCTTCTGTGAATGGAGTACTATAAACTCCATTCATTCCTCCTTGTCCCAGGTTGAAAGCAGAAAAAGGAATCCAGGATCAGCACACACCAACTGCACCAGAGATCCTGCCCTTGACTCAGGCTCATGAGCCCTCTGTAAGTACAGCCACGGCTCGACACTCCAGCCGCCCAGCTGCACACCTCCTGGCTGCCCTCGGGATCCTGAAAGCCGGGTAAGTCTGATAGACTGACTGGGGTTGCTGTGAGCTGCCGCCATTGGCCCGTCGCTCACTGTGCTGCACCCTGATTGGACCCTTGTTTTCCTTCTGCACTGAGATTGGCTATCTGCGCCTACTGAAACTTTCCATGACTCGGGGCTGCTGTGCCCATTGACTCTAAGTGGAATCGGCCAAAATTTTATGCCCGCCCTGCCCCACCTCCCACCTTAATTAAATAGATGTAGACCATATCCCTGCCCCCTTGGTAGTCCCTCCTCTTTGCCCTTTTTCTATTGGGTGCCTTGCTAGGTCCTTCTTCTTTCCCTTACCACCTCGCCCTCTTGCAATTTAACTCCTGTACCTCTGTCTCACTGTACATCTGTGCCGCCTCCTCACTTACAATCACAGCACAACTGCATTTCTCTCTGCTCCACTCTTCTTCTCACCTGCCTTCCTTACTTTATTCTTTCCACCTTGCCTATCCCAGCACCCGCACCCCTTAGCCTCCTCTCTGCCATCTAAACATGCGCTCCTCCAGTACTCTGCTCCCCCTTCTCCCCTTCCTTGCTCCTCTCTTTCCCCTACTCCACCCTCCCAAAGCCTGCTTCCACCCCCCCCCCGCAGCTACCTACTTGATTCCTCATATCACCACCTAGGTACCCTACATCTAGAGCTCAACCATCCACCCTGGACCCCGCCTACCTCTAAGGCACTGTTCTCTCCCACCTGTGGATGTTGGGTACACACTCTTTCCTCTTACTGCTCTGTCCCTGAACCTTCGCTTTCACCCTATGACACGTTCACACATGACAAGAAAGCGTAAGCACATGATCAGGGAACTTCGTATGTGCACTCTGAAGCTAGTGATCCTCCTCCTGCTGCTGTCAGACAATGTTCATCCAAATCCTGGCCCAGCTCCCACTAAGGTCATTAACCAGAACAAGCACTCAGGCGCCCTCTCAATTATAATGCTTAACATTTGCAGCCTCCTTCCCAAAATGGATGCCCTTCAGATCTTTACTAGCTAGCATAGCCTGGACATCCTAGCAGTTGTTGAAACCTGGCTCTCCCCATCGGTCCCTGACCAGGCTATCACCCTTCCTGGGTACAATGTTTTTAGGCTTGATCAGATGACTAAAAGAGGTGGCGGTTGCACCCTATACCTTAAAGAGACTATCTTGGGATACCCCATCAAAACTGCTCCGCTGACGACTACAGCACAGATTCTTCCCATCAGAATCCTCCTTGGTTTATTTTGTTTATTGAAGTCTAGGATTACAACCTTTGAGCTTCAAGCTCATTTACAAAGGTTCCACCTCAGGCATAAGGAAAGAATAAATTCACAGTACATTACTAGAACGGGGAAAAAAAACACAGAAAGAACTGTGAGGAAGCAAATCACAGTGAGTAGAACAATTGTTACAGTTACAGTACTAGTTCTGGGAGAGTGTAGAGAGTTTGTTTATGTGATAAAGGTTATTAATCAGCACAGTAGGCCTTACTGAGAAAAAGGGGGAATAGATAGAGGAAGATGGGGTGTAGAAATATGGCAGTGACCTCAGGCCGGGGTTACTTTGTCATGGGGGGTTATTGGTGGGTGGGGAGGTGTGGGGCAGCGGAGAGTTGATAAGTGGGGTGGGGTGAGAACTAGAAGATGTGGTATAGGGATGGGAGGGGGGAATAGGGAAGATGGGAAAAGGACAGGTGAAGATGCGGGTGGGACAGCAAAGTAAGTGCAGGTGTTGAGTTGGCAATTACAGGTCACAGGGGAGGATGTCAGGGGAAGCAGTGGCATTTCTGTTGGGTAGTTAGGTGGGATTTGAGTGCTGATTTGAACGGACCGAGTTTGCTAATCGTGGTAAGTTCGGGTGGTAGCATCCCACTCCAGAGCGGGGCTCTGTATTCAAAGGATCTCTGTCCTTGTGAGGTACAGTGGAAGGGGACCTTGAGGGAGTTGTTGTTAGATGCCGTGGTAGTCCTGGTAGGTTCAAACTGGTGCAGGAGGGAACTGTATGCAGGAGGTAGCAGGCAGAGGATCACTTTCTTGGCTAGGGACAGATTTGGTAGCGGGTTCTCTCAACCAGGTTAAGCCATCCTGTTTGCAGGTAGAGATTACAGCTATGGGTTAGGCACGGAGCCCCTAGAGCTAGCCTGCAGGCTTTGTTCAGTGTAGTGGAAAGTCATTTTAAGGTACAGTCAGGTGCCGCACTGTAAATGGCAAGACCATAGTCGATGGTCGAGAGGAAGGAGCTGGTGATGGCAAGCTGAAGGGCATTATCAGTGAAGCAGCTATGGTGTTTGTATAGTAGACCGAGCTTCCGGTTAGCTGATGCAGCGACATTGTCCACATAGGCAGAGAATGAGAGGGGGCTATCAAGAGTGAGTCCCAGATATTTGAAATGCTGGACAGTTTCTAAGGCCATATTTTGTTTACTAAGAATGTTGATGGAGTGTGACTTATGACGGTTATGGGCGGGGGTGAATAACATGGTTTTGGTTTTTTTGTGGTTGACTAGCAGGAGAGTTTGTCCAAACCAATCCTCAACTTTGTTAAAGTCCTGTTGAAGGCGTTGTTCCTGGGTGACAGGGTCGGAGTGGCTGGAGTAGATTACAGCATCATCTGCGTACAGGAGGATCTTGTGCTGACAGGCCTGAGGGAGCTCATTAAGGAAAAGGCTAAATAGAAGGGGGCCCAGTATGGATCCCTGGGGGACACCGGTTGATACAAGCTGAGGGTCTGAGAGGTTGTTAGCGATTTTTACACGTTGCACACGTCCTGTGAGGTAACTCCAGAACCAGGACAGTGAGTCATGGGACAGCCCCATAGCCTCGAGTTGAGCCAAGAGGAGGCTATGGCTGAGTGTCAAAGGCCTTGATGAGGTCGATGAAGGTTGCCCCCACCAAGTACCCATGATCGAAGGCATCGTGTATGTACCCCATGAACTCCAGTAGAGCTGTGGTGGTACTGTGGAGTTTTCAGAAGCCATGTTGCTGTTGGCATTGTAGCTGATATTTGTCAAGGTACTCTACTAGCTGATTGTAGACTATCTGTTCGAGGGCTTTAGAGATAGGCGGGAGGATTGAAATTGGATGGTAGTTGGTATGACTTGTCTTACTACCTGCTTTGAAGATAGAGGTTATGACTGCAGCTTTCCAAAGCTTTGGGAATGTGCCTGTGGAAAGGGACAGGCTGATGATTCTGGTTAGAGGTGTTAGCAATTCATCAAGTGCCAGGGAGATTAGTTTAAGGTCAAGGCCATTGGTACTATGCCTGGATTTCCCAGTACTTTGGAGATGTATTTTTTAGCCTCAGCTTTGGATATCACTCTGAGGTAGAATGGGGGGGGGGGTGCAGTTTGAAGGATGTGAAAGTGGTGGTTTTTGTTGTGACACACTGGTGAGGTTATGGAAGTTGGGGGGGAGCACTGCACTGAGGTCAGTGAAAGCTTTGACAAAGATGTCGGCTATGGTTTTAGGGTCTTGTGTGGTGAAGCCTTCGAAATTCAGCATTGTGGGTTCAGAGGCATCACGTTTCCCGGTGATTTTATGGATGTTATTCCAGAACCTACATCCGTCACCCCAGGAAGAGTTAAGCTCAGACTAGTAACTATTGGCTTTGGCCAGGTGGATTGCCAGGGTACAGTTATTCGTGTGCCTTATAACACTGCATGTCATGGGGCGCATGAGTGGATTGATATTATACCAAAGCTGATCTCGGGTGCGCATCAGGTCAAGGAGATGAGGGGTAACCCAGGATTTATGAGACCCCTTGATTTTTCTTTTTGTGATGGGGCAAAGATATCATAGGCACCATTGAAAATTTTGATGAAATTTTCCAGTGCCGTGTCAACGTCATTAGTAGTTAGGACGGGGACCCAGTTAAGTTGCTGGAGGTATTGCTTGAAGGATCTATGCTGGCCGTGTTTAAGCACACAGGATATTATAACCTTCGCTGGTGGTTTCAGGACCTTGTTGGTCCAGTGGAAGATGATGGGTGAGTGGTCACTGAGGGAGTCTGGGAGGACTTTTATATCAGAGATCCGCTCTGGGTGATTTGTTAGTACAGTACACGCCACTTAATACGTCCTCGGTTAATTCGGACTGCCGGTTAATTCGCCCAAAATGCATTTGCCAAATGCCTTTTCTTATTGCCTGCATATTAAACTGTTGCGTTAACCCGTACTCTTTCCACCATCTACACCCCCCATTATAGTCTCTTTCCAACACCTTCTGGCTCCACTCAACAAGGTATGAAACAATTCAGTTAGCGGAACATAAAAGCTAGCACTATCAGTAGCTTCCTCATTGTGCAGGTATCCTGAGTTGCTGCGTTTGGTGCTCGATAATGGCCAGAATTAAAAGAAACAGGATGACTCTTGGCAGGAAAATTCAAATCTTAGAAGAAATTGACACGTTTCCTAAGCTCAGCCTCTGGAACTTATCAATTCACTTCGGAATTGCAAAATCTCCTCTGAGCAATCTTGTGAAAGCAAAAGAGCATCTCATGCCTGACTGGCACTCGAATCATAATCCTGATCGCAAGAGAAAATGGGATGGTAAAGACGTTGATGTGGAGGAGGCTCTCCTCCGTTGGTTTTCGAATGCTTGCGGTCGTGAAGCTCGGATCAGCGGACCTTTGCTCCTACAGAAGGCTCAGCAGCTGGCTGTCTCAATGGGTAAGCCAGATTTCAAAGCTACCGATGGCTGGCTTACCCGTTGGAAGCATCGGCACAACATCTGCTTTAAAAATATACATGGTGAGAAGCAGAATGCCGATGCTGACAGTGCTGCTGGCTGGATTAGGGATGTGTTGCCTGGTCTCCTCTGTGGCTATTCTCCCAATGATATTTTCAACACTGACAAGACAGGTTTATTTTTCAGGTGTGTGGGATATGGCACCCTCTCCTTTAAGGCTGAGACGCCTATGGGTCTAAAAAAAGCAAAGGAGAGGGTGTCTGTCCTACTCACTTGCAACTCGACAGGGTCTGAAAAGTGTGAGCTGCTTGTCATCGGGAAGTCTGTGCAGCCAAGATGCTTCAGAGGGGTGTCCCACCTTCCTGTCATCTACAGGGCAAATAGAACTGCCTGGATGACGGGAGATATTTACTCCGAATGGCTACATGCATGGGATAGGTGGCTGAGGAGACGTAAAATTGCACTCTGCCTTGATAACTTTAGTGGACACCCTGAAGTCCCTGGGCTGCGTAACATTAAATTAATTTTCCTGCCCCCAAACACCACCAGCATTGTGCAGCCCTTGGACCAGGGCATCATTTACAGTTTTAAGCGCCACTGTGTGCAGAACATTAGGGTTAGGATGCTCAGTCTACTTGATGCCTCACATGATCTAACTGCAGCAGAGTGTGCGAAAAAAAATAAACTTACTGGATCCAGTCAGACTGATGTCTGAGTCTTGGCATTCTGTTTCCGCTGAGACCATTTTGAATTGCTTTTGCAAGGCAGGTTTTCAACCAGTCGATGAGTTTAACCCACAAGTTGACACACAAGTTAACACACCGGAAGAAACCACACCACCACCTGGTTTGACCCTGGAAGAATTCGATGAGATCTGCCACATGAGCGAAGATGATCCGCAACCACAGGAAGATGACATCGCTGTGCCCTGCATGGACTTTTACCGGAAGAGGCAACCCGTGGACAAGGAGGATAATGATTACTTCCTAGGAGAGCCTGAGATTACAGTGACAGTGTCAGATGTAGAAAATGCTCTGCTCATGCTTAGATGCACAATGGAACAGTGGGAGGATCTGTTGCCTGACTGGGAGATCATGTCATGGACAAACAAGCACTGGAGAAAATACACCAAAAAGAAGATGCACCAAACAAAAATCTCACTGTTCTTCCGGCAGCACGAGTCTGAGAAAGAGGATTGATACAGCACTCAAGTCAAACCGTAGCACACTCTTTTAAGTGATTTAATAAAAGTTATCTTTTATTTCGAGGATGCCTGCACAGCAATCTAAACATAGTCATAAAAGAGCTGTATTCACTAATCACTGTGCAGTGCTGTGAAGTACAATCCAAACCTTTTTTTCTTTTTCTTTTTTTTTTCAATTAGCGATTATACGGACAATGCTTATAGCAACTGAAATGCCTTTGCTCATTTGAGTCTAAGTGGCAGGTACTGTACCCAGTCTAAAAGGGTACTGGTTCCCATTCTATAATTTATTTGGGTGGGTTGGTCAACTAGTTGGCGGTAGTTGATAGAGGAGGTTACATCCTTGAAGATGGCAGAGTCAGATGCTAACCAATTGATGTTGAAGTCCCCCAGGACAATAACTTCACTATGAGACCGTAGGTAGGCAAGGTGTTCGTGGAGAGCTGAAAATCCTGTGGTTTTCTCTCTGGGGGGTTATAAACTGAGACAATTGTAAGGCCCTTGCCCAGGGTGCCTAGGGTAAGCCTCACCGAGAGTATCTGCACATTTTTACCAGTAGTGATTTGGGGAAGAGCTATGCCCCGGATGTGATTTTTTATATAGATTATACAGCTGCCACTCCTTTTGCCTAGCCTATCGAGACAAAAAGGGGTGTACCCATGAAGCATGACTTGATTGTCCGGGGTCCTAGGTGTAAGCCATGATTCAGTTACGGACAGGACATCAAGGATGTGCTGTGCAACCCAGGCTTGGAGTAGGTCAAGTTTTGGCAGGAGGCTACAGATGTTGATAGAGCCAATATAGATCCGATGATCTTTCCAGGTGGCCTAGCATCACTGTGTCCTGGGCCTGGGTTAGGATGGATATTGCCGGAGAGCATTAGTAGTAGCCATGCTAACCGGATAGCGAGGAGTCTGAGTTGCTCGATGGAACGAGGTGAGTGACGACAAGTGGGGTGTCGTAGAGCCGGGCAGCCTGCTGTAGGGATGGCAGTTATGGTGGGGGGTGGGGTGAGATAGAGGCTTCTCGGAAAAAGCAGGGGTGGAGATCCAGTGGTCTGGAGAACAGCAGTCAGTGGGAGACCTGGCGCTGATGTGGAGTTTGGTGGTCCATCCCTATAGGTCGGATTGGGGTCAGGGACAGTCACTGCACTGTTATCGCCAAGGGCAGAGTATTGTTTAAAAGTGGGAGAGCACAGATAAAGCAAGCCAGGTAGCTTGTGACATACATGGTTATAATAGTGTCATGTAAGGCATATTAGTGATAATAGGGGTAGTATGAATTGAAATCCAGCGACAGGTGCTGGGATGACCTGTGAACACCAGGAGAAATGTACTAGATAGAGCAGGGGGGAAGTGCTATAACAGGTTACAGCAGAATCAGTTGCTAGTGAATGAGCTCAGGGCACTTCAAGCCAATGAGATGGGTGATACAATAGAGAAGGCGGGGCGATTGTGTATTTAATGGAGACCTGGGAGGGGACAGGGGGGTGGGAAGAAAAAACAGTTCAGAGAGCGATGTCTCTGCAACTTCAAGTTGTATACAGTCAAATTGGTGCTCAAAACAAAGCCCTCATAGTCGCCACGGTCTACATACCACCTAAAGAGCAAAGTAGTGGACTTTCAGCAGTTCTGGACTTTGTCAGGTCACTCCCACCAGATACTGAATCTATCCTGCTAGGTGACTTTAATATAAACTGGCCCTCTGCCGAGGCAGGGGCACATAGGGACTCCACTGCAGCGTCCAACCTCACCCAGGTGGTAGACTCACCAACCAGAAAAAACTACAAAACTGGCACCAGCACCCTTCTGGACTGGATCTTTACCAGCCACTTCACCCGGATTTCAAACACCACTGTCCTCAGAGACTCACTCAGTGACCACTCCCCTGTCAGCTGCTTCTGGTCTAACAAATTCAATAAACCTCCCCCAAAAACTGTCACCAGTAGAGTTCTACCCAGTGGGAAATTAATTCATCTCAAATCTCACCTCCTCCAACAGAACTGGTCACCGATCTTCATAGCAACTAATGTGAATGCTGCCCTGGACCACTTCATCAAAATCTTTAACGAGACCTGCAACAAATTTGCCCTGCTTAAAAGGCAAAAAGTAAAAGCTCTCTGTAACCCCTGGCTCTCAATAGACCTCTTAAGGCAGCTAAAGGCAAGAGACCACCTCTGGGAGCTCTCTAGAACCACTGGGAAGCAAACTGACATCACTAACTACAAACGTGCATGGAATGACTGCACCAAATCTATTCAGCAAATGAAATCGGCCTATTTCAAGAACGCTCTTACTAACTCCTGGGGCAACAGAAGAGACTTCTGGAACAACATAAAAGAAGTCACTGGAAAGCAGTCAAAATCCACCCCATCGGTGCTCAGCATAAATGGAGATATTACACTCGACCAGAATCATAAGTGGACACCTTCAATACTGCCTTTACTGATCTTAGTACTGTACTTCACCCTGATTTTTTCAAAGAAGTGGATGATTCTATGCCTCACTTCTACTGCTCCCTAGTCACCTCCTTCTACTTTAAAGCAGCCAAGATGTACCAGGTCTGCAATTATGTTACCAAAGCCATTAGCAAGTCCAGAACCAGCAATGATTCACTAGACCTCAAACTTCTATCCCTCACCCTTGAAGAAGTACTCAGGCTATTAACCAGGATTTTTAACCTCTCCCTCAGCCTCAGCCAGTTCCGTGACAAATGGAAATCTGCCACTGTAACCCCTATACACAAAAGTGGTGTCAAAACTGCCCATGTGAATTTCCGTCCAATCTCCATCCTACCTCCCCTCTCAAAGGCACTGGAATGTATTGTCACAGACCAGCTGACTGACTTCTTAGACAAGCACAACATGCTGTGCAGGCAGCAACACGGTTTTATAAAGAATCATATCACTTCCACAGCACTACTTGAATTCATCGGCACCATCCACCACTCATTGGATAACGGGCAGCAAACTGGTTCTACTTTCATCGATTTAACAAAGGTCTTTGATGCCGTCCAGAATGGCCTCCTGCTTGTCCAGCTCCGGAAAGCAGAGCTCTCACCCAAGTCTGTAAACTGGTTCAAAAGCTACCTAGACAACCGGTCTCAATGAGTGAAAATTGCTGACACAATCTCAGATGCCAGATTGTTCCACTCTGGTGTCCCCCAGGGCTCTATTTTGGGCCCCCTCCTCTTTAGCCTGTTCCTGAACTCACTACCAGATTCCTGTCCAGAGCAAATCATACTCTATGCAGATGACGCTGTAATCCTAGCTTCCCACCATGATACAAAACAACTGCAAGAAAACCTTCAGCATGGCTTCACATCAGTCGAAAACTGGTTCTTAAAGCACAAACTGATCCTAAACCAGAAAAAAACAAAGAACATGATCTTCAGCAGCTCTCACAACAAAAATAAGCAGTATCACCTCTCCATCAAAACTAAGCAAGGAGTCACTCTTGAACAAGTCCGATCCTTTAAATACCATGGCATCACCCCTGACTCCCACCTCTCCCTTGCTGCCCACATTAGTACTGTGTCAAAAGCTGCCAATATCAGGCTGGGCCTACTGTTCCTTCACAGGAAACATCTAACCCCTGAAGCATTATCAGTTGCCATCCAGAGCTCCATTGTTAGCATCATTGACTATGGATTCATCATTTATGGCTCCGCCACTGCCTCCTCTCTCAAACGTGTTTCTACCTCCCTCAATAAAGCCTGTAGACTTATCACTGGATCTCATCGTCTCACCCATACCTGTGACCTCTACTCTCTAACTGGATGGCTGCAACTCAACAGCTGAATAAAATATCAAACCTGCATCACGGCAAAGAAAATAATGATGGGCAGTGCCCTTCCTGGTGTCTGCTCTCTCTCCTTAAACTCAGAAACAACAACTGCAACACCAGGAGGTCTAAACCTCAACTCCTGCAAATCCCCCGCTGTTGCACCTCCTAAGGCTAAAGGTCCATTGCATATAGGGCACCCAGCTGGCTAAATAGTCTCAGTAGTGACATCTCTGCCTCACCCACACTGGGTGCATTCAAGTCCAAGCTTCACCTTGCTCGTCTTGCCTCCAGCATCTGTGACTGCCATGACTAATCAGTACTCCTACCTAGCTGCTCTTTGCTTTCTGCTGCCTGTTGTTGCCCCTCCACCTAGCACCTGCCTCCATCACAGCCCATCTGATGCACTTACCCCTGTCTGTCCTTGACAAAGCCCCCCTAGGCTGCTATACCCCTGCCCCTGTCTCACCCCCGCCTTCTCCTTTCCCCACCTGTCATTTCTCCTTTTCCCCTGTTTGTGTACACTTCCCTGTGTTTCATGTAGTAATCCTTGTAATAACATGTTACGACCATCAGTGTTACTGATTGTTCTATACTGTATCTGAAACTGTATGCCTGTACTCACTGAAGTGGAACCTCTGTAAAAGAGCCCTGGCTCAAAGGTACTTTGTAATCCTAGACTCAAATAAATAAATAGATAAACCCCCCTATTCAGAGTGCTTGTATTGATTGGATTAGATACCTCCCCCTCCTCTTCTTTTGCGAATACTGAGCAGAAGTATTAGTTCAGTATCCCTGCTTTTTCACTGTTACCCTCTGCCCACCCACTCTCCCATTTGTTAAGCTTCACTATCCCACCCTTGGTCTGTCTTTGCTCCCTAATGTACCTATAAAAGCTTTTATCCCCCTTATTAACCAAGTTGGCTATCTTTTCCTCAGTTTTGGCCTTTGCCATTCTGACTGCCTTCACCACTTCTTTCTGCTTTAACTGGTACAGTTCTCTGTCCTGCTCCTTCTATGTTTCTTTATACTTCCTGAATGCTATTTTTTTCTCCGTAACCTTCCTTGCCACCTCTTTTGAGAACCATAGTGGTTTTTTACTTCATTTTGATTTGTTTATGTGCTTCACACACAGGCTTGTTGCCTCTGTGATGGCAGTTTTGATGTTTCCACATTATTCCTCCTCCCCTCCTTCTTGCCATTTAATAGTGCTTTTCTGAGGCACTCTCTCATTTTGCTAAAATCAGCCCTCCTGAAGTCCAGTACCCTCACTTTTGTATGGCTTGACTCTACAGCTGTGTCTATCATGAACCACACTGTTTGGTGGTCATTTGTTCCCAGATGGTTACCTGCTTCCAAATCTGAGATTCTATCTCTGTCCCCATTTGAGAGTACCGGGTCTAAGATTGCTCCCTCCTGAGTGGGTTCCAACACTAGCTGTCTGAGGCATGCCCCTTATAGAGCATTGAGAATGCCCCTGCTCTTGGATATGCCTGCAACAAAGGTGCTCCAGTTACCATTTGGCATGTTCAGGTTCCCCATCAACAGTATCTCCCCTTTTTCTGCCATCCTAAGGATGCCTTCTTTCATTTCCTTGTCCATGTCCTCCCCCTGAGATGGGGGTCTGTATGCAACCCCTGTGCAGATTGTGGTGCCATTTCCTGTCTCCAGGTTAACCCCACAGTGCCTCCTCTACTCCTTGTTTATCCTTTCGTTCTGTTGCTTTGAAATTCTTTCCTTACACAGTGAACTACTTCTCCTCCTCTTTTACCCTCCCTGTCCCTCCTGTAGCTTCTTGCAAAAGAGTGTGGTTCACTGTATCAAAGGCCTTTGTGAGGTCTATGAAGCCTGCACCCACCAATCTACGTTGATCCAGAGATTGGCGAATGAAACCAATGAATTCTAGCAGTGCTAGATGTAGATGTAGAAGTCTACTAGCTTCATACAGGACAATTGTTGTCAACATATCTCACAATTGTAATGGTACCTATGGTGATGCACAGAACATGCTAAGACTGTTATTCTTCAAAGCAGGGGACACCTTACAGTTAGACATTTTCAGTTGCTTGGTTCTACAATCAGCTGGTCGGGTGCACAAGGTCATGTAGTCTGTCATGTGAGAGGTGCATCACCAGCCGTCCAATTCCCCTGGGAGAAGGAGGGGCATTTAAACAAGTTGTGTTTAACATGGAGACACTTCATCATTTTGAATAAGATGCTGCAACCTGTTGGAGGGTCTAGACCACCAGAAATGATAACTAAAAGTATGGAAAAGCTATTTTACTAAAATGCTTAATGCTGTGAATCTCTAATGAACTGCAGTTTAAAAGGGTAAATCACACAGTGAAATGGGAGAAAAAACTTTTGTTATAAAAACAGAGTGGGAAATGTAAACAAATACATGGATACTTTAGTGTTACCTTATATAAATCAAATGGACCTATAACTAGTATGCAGAGTGTAAAAAGTGGGCTAAAAGTAATTGTATAGCAAAGATTTAATGGAGAAATGTTTGCAGTAACTGAAACAGATTGAGGTGAGAATGGATAATGAGAGATGTGTATAACACAGCACTTTAAGAGGTATATTCTATGGTAAAGAAGAGATTGAACAAAAGTTACTTTGAGTTGAAACACACTGGTATACTGTTGAGATTTTGAGATAAAATGACTGAACATACAGCTTTCAAATATAAGGAACCTCTCTTGTAACACACACATTTCTGTTAATTTTTTATCAGGGGAGACTCCATACCCTAATACTTACGAGATATTTATGTTTAAAAAAACCTTTTAGGTGATATATTAATATGAAAAAGAACTGTATGGACAACATGTGACTTTCATTATGGAATTTGTATTGATTTCTCTTTTGCCCCTCTTATAGAAATTTCTTTACATAACAGGCAATGTGTATATCTAAAACGAAGTGTAAAGGGAGAAAAAATCAAGTGAAAAGATTATTGTACTACTTAAGTTTTGAATGCTATTATAATTAAATAAGTGTTCAAATACTTAAATATTATTCTGCATTTATGTTCCAGTAGGAACCTGAATAGATGAAAAATCTAAAATGAGACATAATAAATGATGGAATGAGTTGTGATGGCGAGGGGAATTAGTTTCAATAATTTATGCAGAAGTTTGGAGAGAAATATTGAAACCTTATGATTGTATATATGTGTGTGTGTGTGTGTGTGTGTGTATATATATATATTTATATATATATATATATATATATATATATATATACATTTTGTTTTACAATAACAGTGTGTTTTTCACTGATGAAGGACCTGGTCAGAAACGTTTGATGGCACTGTATTCACTTTAGAAAAAACTCCAAAAGAAATTGAAGGAAGTAAAAGGAAAGGGAGGGAGAGGGTGGTGGAACAGATGCACATTCTTCCAGTTGTACCTCTCCACAATTCATACACTCTTCTGGTGGAGAGTGGATCCTCTATGGAGGCACCTGCAGTCGAGACCAAGGAGGATGCTGGGAACCGCCACAAAGGAGACCCACAGGAGGGTGGCATGGGACCCCACAAGGGAAGGAAACAACTCCAGGTGGGGGACTCAGTCGTTAGGGGGGGTAGAACTGGGGGAGGAAAGGGGAGAGGGAAGTTAGGTAGAAACGTAGAAACGTAGAATTTGATGGCAGATAGGGACTGCTTGGCCCACCCAGTCTGCCCATTTCCCTACCTAATGGATAAGCTGCAGATCCTAGTTAACCAGCAGCCTACTTCTTCCTACCCCCAACCCCTAGAATTACCTTATGACTGTCCCATGCATGCTTGAATTCCACCACTGTTTTTGACTCAACAACCTCCTCCAGAAGGCCATTCCATGCATCCACAACCCTCTCTGTGAAAATATACTTCCTTAAATTACCTCTAAGACACCCCTCCCCCCATCTTCAAATTGTGCCTGCCTGGCATCATGGCTAGGAGGGACAGGGAGTGAATCCTCAGGATCGTGGGAGCAGCTGCACGAGGGAGGAAACTGAATGTTATTGTCCACCTAGGGACAAATAACCTGGCTGGGAATGGGATCAGAGCAGTGCAAGAGAAGTTTGAAGAGTTGGGGAGGGGCCTTAGATAAGTAGCATGTACGGTAACATTTTTGGAGGTGCTGCCTGTCTATGGCAAGGGTGAGGCTAGGGTAGTCTGCACCATGGGATTCAATGAATGGTTGAAAAACTGGTGCAGAGCTCAGGGTTTCGGCTTCATTGGGGACTGGGGGTCCATCCTGAGGGATACAGGCCTATACTAGCATGATGGTCTGCATCTGTTTGGGGAGGGGAACCAGGATCCCAGGTGATAAGTTTAAATGCTTCAGGAGGGAGACACTGACAAGGAGAAGGGAAAACTCAGCCTCCCCCCACAAAACACAGTAGTTAGAGAGGTAAACACCAAGGTAGAGAAGTCAATAGGGAGCAGGACAAGGGGTAAATGCAGAAAAAGGCAGTAAGGACAGGGATGGGGCTAAAAGGGTTAATGCCATCAAAAAATGGAGTGTGATGAGTACCAATGCCCATAGTCTGTGTAACAAGCTCCCTAAACTAGTGGTCTTGATGGAATATGGACACCTGGATATTGTGGCAGTCACAGGAACATGGTACACTGAGAACCATGACTGGTATGTCAACATTCCAGGGTACAGAAGCTACAGGAAGGACAGGGAGGGTAAAAGAGGAGGAGAAGTAACTTTCTATGTAAGGGAAAGGTTCAAACAATGGAACTAAAGGACAAACAGGGAGTAGAGGAGGCACTGTGGGTCACCCTGGAGACAGGATATGGCACCACAATCCACACAGGGGTTGTATGCAGACCCACAACTCAGGGGGAGGCAATGAACAAGGAAATGATAGAAGGCATCCTTAGAATGGCAGAAAAAGGGGAGATATTGGTAATGGGGGACAGGAAGCAGGAGAAAACATCGATGTCCTCGTACACATAGGGACTAACGATCTCACCAGCCGGTCAGTTGTGAAGACCAAGGAACATCTGACCAGGCTGGGTGACAAACTATCATCCATTTCATCCGGCATCTCCTTCTCTAAGATCCTTCCAGTCTGGGCGAGGGGGGGCAGATGGACAGAAGGTCAGAGAATGGGAGATAGGGGAGCTAAACATGTGGCTTAATGGCTGGTGCCAGGAAAAAGGACACAAATTTGTAGGTAACTGGCAACAGTTTTGGGAGCGAAAGTTCTTTGAATTTGATGGATGGCATCTGACTAAGGAGGGAGTCAGTGCATTGGGGCAGAAGTTTGATGTCTTTGCAAAATATCTAAACTAGCAAATGGGGAGAGGGGTGCAGCACCCAATATGTCAAATGGGAAGAACACCCTTCCTCCTCAGCTAGTGATCAAACAGGAGCTCAGCATGTTTGTAGTTCATTTGCACCATCAGGTAAGGAAAAAGGTTTGGCTCCCCATATGACACACAGGAGAAATGCCAGACCTCTCCCAGCAACTAACACACCAAAATCTGGCCAATGGAAAGTCATGTACACAAATGCTCACAGTCTGGGAAAGAAAATCCCTGACCTGCAGGCAACAATGACAGAGGTTAAACTAGACATAGTAGCCATTAGTGAGACATGGTTCACCAGTAACCACACTCGGGAGACTTCAGTATCTGGCTATGTACTGTTCAGAAGAGACTGAGGTGCAAAAGGAGGGGTGGAGTTGCCCTTTATGGCAATGAAAATATCAAAGCTACAGAAATTCAGAATACACACAAGGACCAAGAAGAACTGTGGGTCACCCTGGAAACAGGAAATGGGACAGCCATACAAACTGGAGTTGTCTACAGGCCTCCAGACCAGGGAGAGGACATACACACATTACTGTTAGAAGATATACAAAACATGACAGCTAAAAGGGAGGTTCTGATAATGGAAGACTTCGACATGCCAGATACAGATTGGTCAATACCAGCAGGAACATCTGCCAGAACTAGACACATAGTGGATTCCCTCCATGGGGAGGGTCTCAAACAACTGGTACAACAATCCACAAGAGACAGTGCTATCCTAGCTCTAGTACTGACTAACAGGGAAATGATCACAGATCTCCAGGTAGAAGGTCACCTGGGGGCCAGTGACCATTACATGGTATGGTTCAATTTGGCCACTAGAACTAAATCATCCCATTCCAAGGCAAACATATGCCTTACACATACCTGTACACTCTACAACTCCGCCAAATGGCTAAACCTAGATAGCAGAATCAAGTATCATACCTGCCTAATGACAAAGAAGATACTCTTAGGTCTATCCCCCCCACCCTCTCCACTATTATTCATCCAGCAACACCAGTCAGATCCACATGAAACTCATACATGCCATTACTATGGGTACCCCACCATCGTACCTCTCACTTTCAAAGATCCTTCAGCTACCTAGCCCCTTACTGGACTAACTTTCTCCCTATCCTAATAGCCAAAAAAATAAGGCTAGGTCCCTTTAAATCTAGACTAAGGGAGCTCCTCCAGGACTCAAATGTATGTGATTGCCCCTGACACTGTCCTGCAGCATGTTGCCCTATTCCGCACCAATCTGTTTCTCAATCACAGTTCAAATTCCCCTCTATAACACTATTTGACTCTCAGCCTGTTACAGTTCTCCTGCAACTATGTGGCTATACTAAAATGCTCCTCAATTACTATCCCATTCTTATGCCTCCTACTGATCAATCTTTGACTGCCACATACTGTAATGTAATGTAATGAAATGTATCTTAATATGTACTGTACTGTCCCGTCAGCTGTGTCACAAATGACTGCCATGTACTGTAATGTAATGTATCCTAATATGTACTCTACTGTACTGTCAGCTCTGTTAACAAATGTTGCTCTGTACCTTAATGTATGATGTGGAACCTTTGTAAATGAGTCTTTGACTCAAAGGTCTTTCCGAATACTTCCAATAAATAAATAAATATGGGACTTCAGAGGAGCTGACATTGATAAGATGGCCAACAGAGTTCAGCTAGCCCTGGCAAGAAGAAATACAGGTGAGGGAGTACAGGCAAAGTGGGCAAGCATTGAGGACACAATATTTGAAGCAACATCCCACTGTGTTAGAGAAAAAAGGAAGTGCAAAAGAAGAAGGAAACCACTTTGGTTCTCAAAAACAGTAGCAGAAAAGGTCAGAGCCAAAAGGCTGGCCTTCAGGAAATATAAGGGAATGCAGCGGGATGAAGATAGGGAGTCATACCAAACTTCCCTATGGGAAGCAGGGAAGGCAGTAAGGCAGGCAAAGGCCCAAACCGAGGAAACACTAGCAAGAACAGTAAAAGAAGGGGACAAGACTTTCTATAGATACATTAGTGAAAGGAGAAAGTCCAGAGGGAGTATTGCTAAGATCAAATGGGATAAAGGGGAGTGTGAGGAGGAGGACCATGAAAAGGCATCTATCCGAAATAAATACTTTAGGCTACTATTTAAGAGAATTCCTTTTATTGGTCCTCCTTCACATATAGAACCATAGAAACATAGACTGCTGTGAAAGTCTATGTTTCTGTGTTTCTATGCGTGGAGGAGGATCGATGAAAAGGATCTGTCCTAAACAGATACTTCTGCTCAGTATTTACCAAAGAGAAGGTGGGGCAGGGCCCACAGCTCAGCACCATGGACACGGGGGAGGGAGGTGTGCACTAGTCCCTTCACAAAAGAAAGGGTCCTACAAGAGCTTGATAATCTCAGGGTGGACAAGGCAATGGGACCTGATGGCATACATCCCTGGGAATTAAAGAAGCTAAGAGTGGAACTAGCAGAGCCATTATCAGAATTGTTTAGTGAGTCTCTGAACACAGGAGAGGTCCCAGAAGACTGGAGAAGGGCTCATGTGATCACTTTCCACAAGAGTGGTAGGGGGCAGGGAACTACAGACCAGGCAGTCTTACCTCAGTAGTGGACAAGATTATGGAGGCACTCCTTAAGGAAAGGATAGTGCAACACCTCGAATCCATAGGAGCATGGGCTCCAAGATGGGATGAGTTTACAACAGGAAGGTCCTGTCAAACTAATCTCATAGATTTCTTTGACTGAGTAGAGGACCAAGGGGAGCACTTGAAGTCACCTACCTTGACTTCAGCAAAGCTTTCAATACTGTTCCACACAGAAGATTGATTAACAAGCTGGGTAGGCTTCACAGAAAGGGTGGTGGATGCATGAAATGGCCAACCTCAGGAAGTGGTGGATACGAATACAGTGCAGGGCTTCAAACAGGCATGGGATAGGTATAAGGGAGCAGTACAGATGAGTATGACTAGATAGGCCATGGACAGAGTAAAGGCCTATGGCACATTCATAAGGTAGAAAAAGAAATGTGCAGACTGGATAGGCTTTGCGGTCCTTATCTGACATCAACTTCTATGTTTCTATGAATATGCCAGATGTTAACTGGAGAACCTTTGCTACAGCCACATCCAAGAGCAGGTTATTCTCGATGCCCTACAAGGGGCATGTCTCAGACAGCTAGAGGTAGAACCCACTCGGGAGGGAGCTGTCTTAGACCTGGTACTGTCAAATGGGGATGGAGAAAGGATGTAGGATTTAGAAGTGGGTTGCCATCTGGGAGCAAGTGACCACCAAACAGAGTGGTTCACGATAAACACAGCCATAGAGGCAAGCCATACAAAAGCAAGAGTATTGGACTTTAGGCAGGCTGACTTTGGGATAATGGGAGAGTGCCTCAGAAAAGCACTAGCAAATGGGCAAGAAGGAGGGGCAGAGGAACAATGGGGGAAAATCAAAACAGCCATTACAGAGACAAAAAGCCTTTGTGTGAAGATAATCAACAAATCAACACAAAGGAAAAAAACACTATGGTTCTCAAAAGAGGTGGTGGGTAAGGTTATGGAGAAAAAAGTAGCATTCAGGAGGTATAAGGAAACACAGAAGAAGCAGGACAGAGAACTGTACCGGTTAAAGCAGAAGAAAACGGGAAGGCAGTCAGAATAGCAAAGGCCAAAACTGAGGAAAAGATAGCCAACTCAGTTAAGAAGGGGATAACACCTTTTATAGGTACATTAGGCAGTGAAGAGAAACCAAGGGAGGGATAGTGAGGCTTAATAATGGGAAGGAATGGTAGGCAGATGGTGACATTGAAAAAGCAGGGATACTGAACGAATACTTCTTCTCAGTATTCACAAAAGAAGAGGAGGGGGAGATACCTAAATCAATGAATAGAAGCACTCTGGATAGGAGGTTGATACCAGTCCATTCACAGAAGAAATGGTTCTGAAAGAACTCTTAAAACTGAAGGTGGAGACAGCAGTGGGGCCTGATGGGATTCACCCAAGAATTCTAGAAGAACTAAGGGTAGAATTAGTGACACCACTGACTTTAATTTTTAACAAATCATGGGAGGATGGTGTAGTACCTGAAGACTGGAGGAGGGTGGATGTGATTCCCCTTCACAAAAGTGGGAGCAAAGCAGAGCCAGGAAACTACAGACCTGTTAGTTTGACTCAGTGGTGGGGAAAATGATGTAATCGCTTCTGAAGGAAAGAATTTTTATGTTCCTAGAGGCCAGTGGGGCACAGGACCCAAGGCAGCAAGGATTCATAGCAGGAAGGTTGTGTCAGATGAATCTAATAGATTTCTTTGGGTGACCAAAGTAGTAGACCAGGGAGAGGCTGTGGACATGGGGTACCTAGATTTTAGCAAGGCATTTGATACATTTCCAAACAAAAGATTAATATGCAAGTTAGCTAGCCTTGGAGTGGGTTCCAAAGTGGTAGCCTGGGTAAAAATTAGCTGGACAACAGGAAGCAGAGGGTAATAGTAACGGAGTTCACTATGAATAAAGGGTGGGTTTCTAGTTGGGTACCGCAGGATACAGCAGGGTTCAGGACTGGGACCGGTCCTTTTTAATGTCTTTATAAGTGACATTGCAGAGGGACTGGAAGGAAAAGTATGTTTCTTTGCAGATGACACAAAGATCTGCAACAGGGACGATACAGACGGTGTGGTGAAAAGGATGAGAAGGGACTTGGAAAAGTTGGAGGACTGGTCAAATGTATGGCAGCTTAGATTCAATGCAATGAAGTGCAAAGTAATGCACCTGGGAAACAAAAACCCAGGGGAAGAGTACACAGTGGGGGGTGAGATACTAACAACAACAAAAATAGAAAGGTACCTGAGGGTAGTCATACCAGATGACCTTAAGGTGGGCTAGCAATGTGAGAAGGCAGTAAGGAGGGCTGGTGGGATACTGGGATGAATAGGGAGAGGCATCACCAGTAGAAAACAAGAAGTTGTTATGCCTCTGTACAGACAGTTGGTGAGACCCCATCTGGAGCACTGCGTACTGTTCTGAAGACCCCATCTCTGCAAGGACATAGACAGGATGCAGGCTGCCTAGAGGAGGGCAACTAAAATGGTCTAGTTTCTGCACCAGAAGACATATGAAGAGATATTAATATATATATATATATACCCTCGAGGAGAGGAGAGAGAGGTGACATGATAGAAACTTTCAAGTACCTCAAGGGAATCAACAAAGTCCAATAGGGTAGCATCTTTCAGAAAATGAGATGTACAACAACAAGCGGCACAATTTGGAGATAGAGGGGGGGACAGCTCAGAGGTAATGTGCAGAAGTATTTTTTCATGGAGAGGGTTGTGGATACGTGGAACAGCCTTCCTGATTAGGTAGTGGAGTCAAAAACAGTGGGGGAATTCAAGAATGCATGGGACAGACATAAGGCAATTCTAGGGGGTAGGGTAGGAGGAAGTAGGCTGTTGGTTAACTAGGATCTGCAGCTTATCCATTAGGTAGGGAAATGAGCAGACTGGGTGGTTAAGCAGTCCTTATCTGCCATCAAATTCTATATTTCTATGCTAAAAATGTAACCCTAGCAATAAAGATATATAAATATTTAATTGGGTGCGTGGACTCTCTTATTGCCAGTTTCTTTTGTTCTGATTCTGTCTTCATTGGTAATTGAGCTACTCCCTGATAAGACTTCTTTCTCTTTTTATACTGAGGTTGGCTGGACTGGACCTTCTCCTTTCAATATATTATTCCCTATAACCCTACTACCCCCCACCAGGTCACAACTGGAAACATGCCTTCTGGACTTTGTTTAGTTACCTGGTAAAATAAGTTTAAATAAATCAGTCGAGATTGGCCACCTGTCTAGTGGGTTCCTTAACTAGCTGCAGCAGCAGGCAGTCCTGCAATATATCCAACAGGGCTCAACTTTTGGTGCACCTGGCTGCTGGAATGTCCTGTCGATATCCAGAAGGTTCAGATTACCTCCACCACCATCACTTCTGTCTTTTGACTCCACTTGCTAGATCTTCCCTAAGCACTCTACCTCTCTATTCCCCTTGTACTGGTGGTCTATAGATCACCTCCACCCATATTGTCCTGCCTGTGGGTGCCATGAGGTGTACCCACAGTGACAGGTAACATACCCCATTGATTTCCCTGATCAGTCTGTCCTCCACAGCCTCTGCGCCTTCCCCTGACATATAGGGCTATCACCCCCACCTTTCACTTTCCCTCTATCAGGTCTAAACTCTCTGTGATGCGGGACTGACGAGTCCCATAGAAACATAGAAGCAGTTAGCAGCAAAGGACTTCTAGACCAACCTAGTCTACCCTAAAGTCCCTACCTACTGTGCTACCGTAGATTCTAACTGATATCTGACCTTACCCATCCCCAGCCCTGTTACTAAGGTACCCCTGTGACTATCTCATACATGTTTGAATCCTGCTACCATATCAGTACCTACCATCTCTTCTGGAAGGCTGTTCCAAATGTCCACCACCCTTTCCATGATGAAGTATTTCCTCATATCCCCTCCACGTATCTCCACTACCAGCTTCATATCAGGCCCCCATGTCCTTGAACACCTCTATAAAGAGCATGTATTCACTAGTTTATGGGTTTTCTATTTTTTAGGTTATACTCTGTGCTGTATAATAAAGCAAACCTTGTGTATTTATTGTCTCCTTTATGTAATCGGATTTACATTTAGTCTGGCTGTTAGTTTTTTTTTTTCCTTTGGCCGTGTTTGAAAAAACCAGAGCAGCATAGAACACTGCAGAATGAGTAAAACTTGACGTAAGTTAAAGATAGAACCCCCTTGTTTTGCCTTTTGTTAATATGCGCATGTGCTTTTGTGATATTGTGCATCTATGTGCTCGTCCCTGTGCTGTGGACTGACAGTTGTAACCCTGGTGCCCTCAGCTGCACAGCGCGAGCAGAGTCTTGTAGTGGAGCAGCTGTTTGCCACCAGGAAGCATTTGTGTTTTATGTTCAAAATGTCTTGAATAGGTTGCTCTGGCTGGCAGAAAAAAACAAAGTTCTAGACAATAAAGAAATTTAAACTAGTGCAGGTTAGTTGAGGTGCCATTTTTACCACCAACTTACGATGTGAGCACAATGCTAATTATATCTGAAGTTACGAGTCACGACCATGACTGAAAAGTCATTGCAGGCTGGTTGTGGAGAGAGAAAGAGAGAGAGCGAGCTTGATGTAGAGGCCCCAGTAAAATTTGTGAGACAGTTTTTTTTTTTTTTTGTTGTCCCTCACGTTAGTTCACTTTGTGCCCTACACCTCTATGCTTAACACAACAGATCTTTTCTCGGTTTGAGTTGCCAGAGTTTCTGATCACCCTAAAACATACTGCCGTTTTTTGTTTGATTTTTTTTTCATTTGCTCGGTCTGGCTGATTGCTCCAGACACAAGCTGCTGTACTGTGGTCTAGACTAACCCCATACAGAGGATATTTATATCAGGGGAGGGATGGCTCCTAGTTTTGTATGAATTAACTATTCCTTTTTATTTTTTCCCCCTCAGGAGGCAGTGTTGCACATAAGACGAGAGGGAGGAGGAAGATTTTGTTTCATATAAACACTGAAAGCACTCTGTCCCCCTGATGTGCACCTGTTAGTATTGAGGAAGAATGTTTGGTTGGTTTATTATCACATAGGGACAAGATGTAAACTGAGGCAGTAGTTCAGAAAAATACATTAAAAAAATGAAGCTGTTTGGTTTAAAAAAAAAAAATTCATCCCTCACAAGGTTCAAACCCACAATCTTTGTGCTTTGTAGGCAAACATCCAGACCACGACACTACAGGCTCTTCCTAAGAGCAATAGGCATTTTTTGTTACCTTTGTTTCTATGTCAAAAGTTCAACTGGAAAGTAACGTAGCAGATAGTGTTTATTGGATTATATGGCTGTATTCTGTCCTGTTTATATTCATAACTTTCTCCATATACGGGAACATTTTGAATTATTATTTATCCTTGCAGTGTGGTGGGTTTGGTGATGTAGGTTTATTTATTTTCATGGGGGGGGGGACTGGAATTTCATGTTGAAGAGTGATACTTCAAAATCATGCAAATCATGAATGAATGAATGCTTGGCTATCTTGCTGGTGGGGAGTGGGTGGGGGGTTGGAGTGATGATTTGACAAGGTGATTCCAGACTACCATCATGACTTTTTAATAATTGCATAAAACGAGAAGCAGAATCTTCCCCACAGACATAGCGGTCCTTATAGCCCCTGGAAGGTCCGGTATAGCATAATACCGCCCACCCTGGAGGGTATTATTGTGCTTAGAAAATGGGCACTGTAAAAAAACACAAAATAGTTAAAAAATGTTAATGAAAAATAAGTTTAAAGTAACTTTTGAAATAAAATAGTTTCTCCGCCTGCATTTGACTTTTGTCCTGTCTGAAGATTGTACTTAAAAACTGCCTCATTTTGTAAGTTGTCAGAGACAGTGGTTTTTCTTTGTTTTTCCGCAGTATCTTGTCATTACCTGACCCCCAACCCCAACAGAAACACATAGGTACAGAGACTCAATTTAATTTGTTTTCCTGCAGTTTCTTGTCGACCCCACACACACACACACCTTGTGCTCTTTTTTTTCTCCTTGGTGATTGAGCTCTGTTTATTTATTTATTTTTTGAACAGATGGGGAGTTTATCAGGGCTAGTATTTTAGTACTCGAGTGGGGACAATCAGACCCAGGAGTGATGGTGGCACATTGTTAACTTCGGCACCACGGAGATGCAGACGGTTGCCATTGCCGGTTTGATTGCGCTACTACATTAGCCTGCTTTGGAGCGGGTGCCGCTTTGAGTACTTCTATCCCCTTGTAGAAGTGTGTTGTGGCCGAAAAGATTTTATTTACTTTTAGGAACGTGCTTTTCCCTGTAAACTTATGGTCTGCCTTTACAGGGTGCGTGATAGGGCACTTGTCTGGCTGAGGAGAGACGGAGCAGCCTTGTTGAGTCATCTGCTTAGCGAGCTACTTCATTTTGAATTTTACAAGTGGCACAAGAATACCACTTTGCCGTTGGGGCTTGCGGCTAATACTTGTTTTTCAGAGGGCAGCAAAAATGTTTACAGAGGTAAAGAAAGGGGAAACAACTCAGTTTCACTTTTTTTTTAAATACCGCCGCATGACACGAGCGAGACAGCGCTATCTCCGGAAGCACTACTGTGTGTGACAGGAGCGGAACCTCCTTTGTTTTCAGATGTCCATCTGCGGTAGGAAAATGAAGAAAGTACGCTGGTCTCATGCAGTAGTACTACCAGAGATAGCACTGTCTATAAATCCAATTTCATGATTTGGAACTTGATTGGACCGACTGCTTCTTTTCATTTCCTCCATTTTTTTTTTTTATGTGTGCGCCTTATTTATTTAATTGATTTACATTAGATATGACAGACTGGGGGTTCAATCACCAACTCACCCGCTAGGCAAGAAAAATGGTGGAAGATCAACTTTAAATATTCTATCTGCCCCATGATTTCAGTCATCTGGTCAGTTGGGGCTGGCACTTATTCTAACCTGGGCTCTGTTGCCTGATAGATGCCCACCTTGCCAAGGCTATCAGCCAATCAGAGCCCAGGATTTTTCAAGCCCATTTTCTAACTTCTAATTGTGCCCCCTTGTTTTTGCACATCACTTTTTTTAGGTGTCTGCCCTACTTTTCTTCAGTCTGCTTAAACAGATATGTGTTGGAGACTGCATATTATCAGTATAGGCAAGAATATCCAGAAGATGCAGAAGCAATACCTTATATACATGAGTATGTATCTACCTCTGACGTGATGTGTGACACAAAATATTGAGATGCTGCATGCATCTTGTACTAACTGCATTTTTTTTAGGGAAGAGGACTTGGGGACTCACATTTCCATCATTGCAGAAACATCTGCAGTACACAGTGTCAGTAATTTGAGTCTATCACCATGCCTCAATTTCCTCCCAACCCCAACCATCAGTTAGCCGAATCAAAGTGCAGTGTCTGGAATGTGTATTGATGCCCATAAACTATATGGAATAACGGATGTTCAACTCTATGCACAGTCAGTGTGTTGTACTACTTCAGGGATCCGATTGCCACAGACCTCTCAAGCAGCATTCTAGAGGTTACAGTGAATCAGTACCCCTCTATGGCACACTGGTTGTGCATAGTTGGACATCCACTATTATCTATTTAATATAGGGTCCAACTTGATGTAGCTTCATCAACATTTTTGTTTCATTTCACCACTCCATTCATCCCATCATCTAGGGTCTGTACTGTGTGATCAGTGACCCCTTGATTCGTATTGTAGGGGTGTTGACAGTTTTATTTTTAGGGCATAGTTGAGGGATTTTCATAATTAATGGGGACAGCCATATTTGTGACGGCAGTTAGGAATAGCTGGTGCTATTGATTTTATTCTGAAGAGACTACCAGACCTTATTCCAGTGGATATCTGCACTGGGTTCCAAGCTCCTCAGCCAATCAGATTACTAGATTGTGTATAGTCATATTATAATTTAGAAGCAACTGTCATGGAATGAAGTAAGTTGTGAACTTTTGTCTTGCAGGCGGTATAGATACACATCATACAGGCAACTAGTTCGATGGTGCTGGGGTTGGTTGGGACGTAAAAATTGAGTACCCCTTCCATCTTGTACAATGAATAAAGTACGGCAGACTTTCCCAGCTGAAGATGGGAATTACAGAGGGTTTAAGTTTGCGTAGCAGTAATTGATTGACAATTTAAAGTTTGGAAAATCTAAGTTTCAACTGCCGCTTGCCCAATCTCTGGAACTTGCTCCAGCAACAGTTAAACTGATTTGTTATGATGTTGTTCTGTCACTACTTGACTCTTTTTGGGACTGTTGTTTTCTGTTATAAATATGATTTTAATTTAATAAATGACTTGGGTTTGGTTTAAATTTCACTTGACTCAAATGTTCCACTCTGCATTACTTACGGTACATTGATATGTGTTTCTATGGTTCCAATATATTTTAAATATGTGTTGCTATGTAAGGTATTCTCTCTATATATACATCATGGGCCGGATATTCAAACTGCGCTATTTTGTGGCGCAAGCCCTTGCGCTGCACAAAATAGTTGTGCAGGGGTGTGGCCGGAGCGATATTCAAAGGAGTTGCACTATTGAGCAACTCCTTTGAATATCACCTAGCCACAGCCACTGTGCATAGCATGAGTGGAACTTGCGCCACGCAAATGGTCAGAGAGGAGCATTCAACTTGCGGTGGCGCAAGTATCATTGTGCCATGCGAAATTTCTGATATTCAAAAGGTGACATGCAAATGTGGCCATAATTCATGCACGGTGCAGGTGGGGCCATTTGCATCTGTTTATGGCCCCATTTGCATGCCATTAGCATGCAGATGCACCAATCCCTGAGGACTTGCGCCTGGCACCCCGCCAGGCAGCAGCCATTGGGGACCAACGCCCCCTGCAGCCCGATCGCTGGCAAATGTGTAGAAAGCCCCCTCCCTGACTGGCCCGATCGCGGGCGCAAAACATCAGCCCCCACCAGCCCGATCATGGGCGGCAAAGTATCCCCTCCGAAACATATCCCTGGTGGTCCAGTGGACGCTAAGCCCGATCGTGGGCTGAAGAGTTATAAACCCCAGATGAATCCCTGGTGGTCAGCGGACCCACTAAGCCTAATCGCGGGCTACATAATGTGGTGAAACCCCGCCCCCAAGACCATATCCCTGGTGATCTAGTGTCCCCCACCCCACCCACCCGGCCCCACCACCCGCTCCCCGCGGCGGTGAGGCGGCATCCACCCACCTGCCGCCCGCCGCCCACTGACTGACTGCCTGGTAAGGCTGCACGCCCATTGGTGCAGAGCAAGAGCCAATGGGCGTGCAGCCTTCCAACCTAAGGCAGTCCAGATATGTGAATGAACATTCATTCACATATCTAGACTGCTGTATGGTATGGGCTGCACACCCATTGGCTCTTGCTCTGCACCAATGAGACATCGACGCACCGGGCAGTCGAGTCGCGGCGGCGGTGGCGAGCGGATGGGATGCTGCAGCCTCCTGGCTGCGGCGAGGTGGTGAGGCTTCATGGTGGGTGGTGGCACTAGACACATGTGATATGCTTGGGGTGAGAGGTTCAAGACATTATGCAGCCAGCGATCAAGACTTAGTGGTCCACTGGACCACCAGAGATACGTTTGGGGAAGTTAGAACTCTTCAGCCCGCGATCGAAACTTAATGGTCCACTGGACTCTGAAGATCGAGGGAACACTTGCTGCCCACGATCCAGGCTGATGAGGGTGATTAGCTTATGCCCTATCGAGCCAGTCGGCGAGAGACTTTTCGCTTTTGCCCGCGATCGGGTCAGTCGGGGGTGGGGATGTTTACACTTTGCCCACGATCGGGCTGCAGGGGGGCACAGGGAGTAGGTTGAGGCCAGCCACAGGTGGCAGCTGCTGTGTTGTGCCCTGCAATGCGCCAGCTCACCTGTGGGTGGCCCTCGACTTACTCCTTTTTTTTGGCTCAAAGTTGTGCAGACGCAGGTTGGGGGTTGCACCTGCACAACTCTGCACAGCCTGGCTGAATATCGGGCTGTGCAGTTTATGCATGGTTCCTCCCCCTCCAGTTCAGCATGCATTCATTTGCATTGCGCTGTTGCTCAGCATGTTTTCAGTGGCGCAACTGCCTCCTGCTGAATATCGCAGAATGGTACAATTTCGGACTTGCGCAGGCGGAACCCTATTGCGCATGGCGCAACCCTATTGAATATCTGGGCCCATGAATTTATCAGCACAAAGGTTAACATAAATATACGATTGAGTTACACTACATGCAGTTTAATCCGTGAAATGAGCTGTAAGCAAGTGATAATTGAATAAACTGATTATTTTATTTCTTGAAAGCCTTCAAAATGAATAAAAAGTGAACAACAAAGTGAGTTTGTGATAATCTGATACATACTATGATGAAAATCATTTAATTTAATTGATTTGTCTTAATTGTATGCACTTAACTGCATAGAATTTGCTCATATGAACTTTTTTAAAATATACAGAAAATAAAAATTCACTATAAAAACATTTATAATTCTCAAGCTCATTGTCGTTCATCATATGCTGAAATAGAACACAGTAATGATGTGAGTAAATATAAATTATCAATTCACTTATAATATGATTTAATGAATGTCACTTCACAAATATGGGAAGACTGTTACTCCATGCTTCATTAAGTGTGTTACCACAACTGCGATGCACATTGCAAACACATCTGTTATTCTAATGAACATGTAGAATAGCCATTCCATGACAATGCTACATATGACACTTTGTACAAGGGTTGGATGGTGAGGTGTTAATAGTTTGGGGATTAAGGACGATGGAAATATAACTAGAGAGGATGGAGAAGTGGTCTCAAACATGAAAAATTCAGTTTAAAGCATTGTAATTTCATGCAAAATGGATTGGGCAACATTAAAGTGGAGTGCTATCTCATGCAAATAAGAAACAAAGTGGATATATGATAGAGAATTTCTAGTACATCAGTACTTTCATACTGAGACTGCGGTGAAATCCATAAACTGCCTACTTCACAAAACTAAAACGCATATTGAATCTCATCATTTTTTATTCATACTTGGATTTGATTCACGACTTCCCTATCTGCAGCATAGCGTAACATGGCATAGTAGGCTGCCACTCAAATACCGCCTTTTTTTTTTCATTCACACTATAACAGCCAGATTTATGGATTACTTGTAAATCGGCTGACAAAACTGTCCACTGCCTCCATTTTGCTTGGTCTATTAACTACTGAAGAGGAAAGTGACATTGGTGAGCCATGTTTTAGTTCTTCTGAAATTCTTTTCAGGACTGTCGGGTTTGATTTACAATCGTCTAATAGAGAATGGAGTAGTGTATTGACATAGCCTGCAAATTAGATAGAAAATAAACAAAATAAGTGGCAGCAGTAAGAAATACCATATAATGCATACTGTGTGACTCTTTCTCCCAGGTTGTACCTGTAGACAAGCTTTGAGCTTTGTGTGCTACTCCTGGTTAAACAATTGGAAAAAAATTGAAAATAATATAACAACGCTAAAATGGCTGATACATTTACACAGAATTTCTGTTTTCACCCAAGTTGTTATATATGCATGTAACTGTATACTTCATATTGTAAATATGCATATCTTGAACTTTCATGGTGACAAATGCCCTAATTTTATCAATATTAAAATGCAACAATAGAATGACATCATCAAAGTCAGCATTTTCAGTATGTGGAATGTCTATTTCCATCAGAAATGCACGTCTGGGTCAAAACAACCACTGCATTTTGATGCCACTCTCTTTCATACTTGGGGATAGCAATTTTTACACTGCCCCTGTGTGACCCACATGCAGTTGAATTTAATTTATTTTTTCCCTTGCTTGACAACTGACTTATACGTCAGATTTAATTTGTAACATTTTATTACTCTACTGACATGATACTTGGTAAGTCTAAACTGAGTTTACATTGGACAAATTCTAGCTCAAGATTATAGACAAAATCATACCATAAGTAGATTTTGTCTTTATCTTGCGTACAGTGAATCCACCATGTTTGAACTTTGGATAATGGATAGAACAAATTGCACGACCACTCTTAGTTGTTGCATGGCTACGAGATGAATTTTCATTGTAGTGCATAGCTGCTAACATTAGTCTATATAATCATACAACAAAATGAAACGTCAGATGTTGCATTAGATGTAACTGTATATACATCGGTGACGTACTATGTATGTTTTAAGTAAACATATAAAAATGGGTTTGTACAACCCTGAATTATGACTGTCTGAGACTTGAATCTAATCTAACATTATCATTTGTGATATAATCTAATGTGATTCTACAATTACCAACCTTTACATACATATATACAATGTAGTAATTAAATACTCTCCAGTTATCTAGTACCTTCAGATGTCTCTTTATGCATTGGTCTATTGGCTATACTACCATACAGTCATGTCTTATTCAAACATATGGGGGAGCAAGTGTCACATCAGAGTGTGCAACCACCAGATATATATATAGGATAGTGTATGGGTAACCATACACTACAAGGCGATTCCTTTGTCGAGTGGATACAATGCCAACTGATGACCTTGAGAGCAAAGCTCAAGAGGTCTCCAAGTTGGCATTGTATCCACGAGTTGAAAGAATAGTGGAGTAGTATGTGGTTACCCATACGCTGTTCTATATAGTATATGATGACTGAAACAGCAAAGGATCAAATTGCAACATCTGCTGAAGTCCATTGTATTGTGAGGTCCTCACTAACACAGAACAAAAAGTCATTCTGCATTAGTGACAATGTCACTACTGCAGAAGAAAAATGTTTTGTGGTGTATGGATTTCCGTACATAGCCTCATTCTTACATATACTATATACTCATACTTACCTGAAACACATTCCAGTATAAGAAAAGGCTGCATGTTTAGGAGCAAAGTGAAGTATAAAGCTATGAAAGGCCTCAAGGCCTGAAGTCTGGTAATCAGTTGATAGTTTTTTGATATCACTCAAAAGCATCCGATTGTTCACTATGGACTCCAAATGTACAGATGCCATTGAATCTGACATGAACAAAATCAACAATTTATTTGCAATAATATTGATCTTTGCATCATCAACCCATACCTTTACCTCTGTGAATTAAATGTAGAAACTCTAAAACAAATTACAGTACAGTCTTTCAGCTGTAATTGGAGTTCAACAATTCTAGCTGAGTGAATGGGTGGAGTTTGGTTTTGAAATGTTCATAACATTTGGATGCTAGATAGTATTCAATAGAGATTTGAACACTTTTGAATTCGTTGGTGGCAGATTTGAAAAAATAATTAGTATCAGATAGGTTTTACTATGCTTCAGCCACTCTTTCTGTCTTGAGTCATCATCGAGTGGATCATGGAAGCATGTGGGAAAAAGGTCACTGTGCCCTTCATGGATATCGATGACATGGTTCATGACGCTTGACCACTTTGCTGATATGATATTGCCTGCCATGTTTGCACGGGAAGATGCACTCCAATACAAGTCGTTGACTATTGAAGACCTCCATAGCCCAACATCTTCACATCCCTTCCGTTGTGCCATTAAATCAATTTTCTTACCAATGCCTATTTACACAACAAGAAAATATATACATTTGCCAGTAGTTCAATAAAAATAATATTATTAATTTCCAGTGCTCATTTATTACATATGGTAGGACATTCACAATACTAGCTGCCATTGAAAAAATTATATATGGACAATCACTTGTGAACGGCAGCATCCACAGTATCCTCCATGTAAACAAGTCACTGCCCATTATGAACAAACATGGGCTTGCATATTTTCATTATGACCAACCTCTATTTAGTTTATTTTAATTGTCAGGTTGAGTAGTTGATGTTTATTTTTTTTTTTGTACATTAAGTCAAATGACATCCTACTTCAGTATTAAATTAGCTTACTGAAAAAATAAAGTAAACGCAAGTACTCAGGTAGTGTAATGATAAACAATCTCTCATCTTACAAGCTACTGATACCACTATCAAATTAGTACAATTTAATTATTACCTTTAGCCACATGCCACACGTCATATAAATGTGTGGTGTCTGGCAAGTTTTCAAGGATCCACTTTGCAATCTGTCTATGCCGATTTGTTATTAGTTCACCAATCAAATGCCCATTAATTTGAAGAGAACAAACAACCCTCTTCAGTCCTTCTAACTCACACCATGTGTTAGCCTTTACCTCATTACTCTACAAAAAAAAATAACGTACTGTATCAGAGGATATACTAAGAGAAACATGTGACCTATATATTATATCTGTGCTTTATGTGTATTAGATAATTCCCTTTCAATATTTAACTGTTACACAATTCAGATAAAGTAGAATGCAATTAAACCAGTACATAATCACCACTGCAGCTCTTCTAGATACTACCCACATATGTTTCAGTCAGAAAAGAGTAAAAGCAACCATGCTCAAATTTATATAAATTCCTTAAAACCATGTTGCAGAGCAAGCCTGAACTAATCTGTGATAAACCAACTGTCACTGAAAACAAGAAATCATAAAAAGCTCCACTATATCTATTGTCTCAATCACAATGCAAGTTCTATAAATAATTATTTGGTATTAGTTAATATGCACTTAATGTACCTGTACCACCTCCACATCAAGCACTTTGTTAACACGCTGCTCAATTATGCGGTATGAACCATATTTAGTGCAGTAACCTGGACTGCCCGACCTCCTCCTCCCATCACCAGCTAGCTGCAGCTCTCCTGTCATCTTGCTCAGATCACTTAATATCTCCCTTTTCTGTTTGTGCCATATCTAATATATGACAGGCTGAATGTATGCACGTTGGTGTTTAAAAAATGTCACTTTAGATATTGATTCTACATTCATCACTTCAAATAGACATAATGCCTTCGATGGCATGTTACCAGTAAAAAGTATTGCGCCAGATAGGATCAAATTGCCAGCTGGTATGTGTCCAATATATGGCTGACTGCACCACCGATGCTGAAAGCCACATATTGTGCAATTCTGAGATACGTGGATTGCAGTTCCACATTTTGGAAAAATATGAGGATCGCATGGTGCGTGACACTGGAGACATATTCTAAATAGATCCATCAGGCAGCTCTCAAAAATAGCATATTTTCCTTCATTTTCTACTGTGTGATCATCTGATGCATTCACTCTGGAAGATATATTTAAAAAAAATTTGCAAATGATAACATTAAACATATGTCAAACTGACAACGTAGTTAAAGAATGGTTATTGACAATCAAATCAACAAATACAAATGACATTTTCTAAATAAATAGATCCTTCAACTGATCATACCAGAAGTCCCATCACTGTGTTCTAAACCAGTTGATCTCACTGATAATCAGTATGCCCACTGATACCTCCTATTATGTTTTCTAGCCTCAAACAAATATGTGCTAACAATATTTCTTACTGGAATCACCTTGAGCAAGTGGATATTTTGGAATCATCTGGAACTTGAGTAGTCTCATTACTACTAGGCAAGTAGTCTGGATCCATGTCATTGTTAACAACGGTTGAATGGGCATCTGAGTTTGTATCTTGGTACTCACTGGACAAGTCAAATCTTGGTGATTCAGCCTCTGACCCTTTCAAGGTGTCATGTAGTGGTTCTCCAATTAAATTGCACTGAATACCAATTGAATACTGAGTTACTACTGTCTGTACTTCTTTATTCCTCTTCTGAAGTATAGTCTGGGTTGCTGTAGTAACAGTATTAAACTCAGTGATAAGTAAAATTATGATATCATTGTGATTCAAAAATAATTGCCATTAAACATTACTCTAGTGTAGAAAACAAAGTTACACCCCCTCTCCATCCCCCACCCAACCCCCACACTCCACATACAAACAAACGCTGCTGTGGAGCTGAGTAGAAACCGACGGCAGCAGTGGTCGCAGTAAATGAAGTTTTTTTTTACCACAGAACATTCCGGTGTGTATACCATTTGTTGTTTCATATTCACATGGTTCTATCTATGCATAATCTAAAAATGGCTGACTGATACATATACCAGTGCTTCTGTGTATTTTTTTTATATTACACTGTGTTTCACGGTTATTTATTTTCAATACTGGTGGTAATGTATAAGAGTGTTCATGAACTGACTCTGTGTCAGCAGTCTTCGATACATAGGTGTCATGATGCTCAGAAGACTAAATGTAAACAGCAGTAGAAGAACTATTTTCATGTTGGTTTTTAGCAGAGAGTCAATTTGAATCAACAGAGTCTTCCTTAATTTCTTGTCTTACATATTCTATATCATCACAGGTTGAAACAGCCAGTAAATACAAATAAAACATAATGGATGTATTCATGTCTGTGTTCATTGCTACTAACTGGTTAAAATTGAGGACGTTCATAGCCGTAAGAATCTGTTTCAACATAAATCAAGCAATAAACAATACACCAAAGACTTAATATGCAGATAATGTTATATACACTGCATGTTGGTACATGGTGTCACCAAATATCTATCAGGACAGAAGTTGAGTAGGTGATATAGCACTCCATTTATGCAGTTATTTACATGCAGCTGACATTGCCGTAGTGATCAGGCTGTACATGACAGGACAACATATAATAATTTAAGGCTATTGGAATCCTAACAGCTAATCAGATTGCAGCATTTCTGAGACCCTTTTCATAATATTTTTTTTTTAAATGAGTGAAATAAACTGAGACTGAAGGGACCAGGATAGAGTGAAGTTGTTTAAGATATTTTTGGGGTGTGGGGAGGTAGTCACTGGCTTCTGGACTGGAGAAGTGAGGATCAGCAATGTATGGAACAGTCTTCCAGTAGATGTGGTAGCTAGTTGGACTATGACAGAATTTAAGGCACACTTGGATGAATATCTGATAAAATCTGGTATTACAGACTACAGATAATACATGGCAAGCCATTATGGACTTTTAATCATTTTGGCTTTGTGCCTACCTGTGAGACCTATGTTGTCACAAGAACATGTCAAAGTGGACAACAGTGGTGTTGTTGTTGAATCTTGCCCATCCCTTGACCTCTACATTAACAATGGCTCATACTGACTGAAATTGATTAATAATACTTACACAATCTGTACTTAGTACGTCCCCACATTCAGCGTATCACATGTTTCCATCTGGTGACTCCTGGACTAGTATTGTATCTTGCTTGCGGTCTGCCTTGATAACTTTACATGGAACAGCACCTGGCACAGCACCTGGCACAGCACCTGGAACAGCACCTGGCACAGCACCTGGAACAGCACCTGGTACAGCACCTGGAACAGCACCTGGTACAGCACCTGGAACAGCACCTGGTACAGCACCTGGAACAGCATCTGGTACAGCACCTGGTACAGCACCTGGAACAGCACCTGGTACAGCACCTGGTACAAGATCGAGTTTTCGTTTGAATCCTGATGCTCATTGTTGGAATCCGATAAAATCCAATGGACCATTAAAATGCTCACAGCAAACAACAGAAGTATCATTTCCACCTCTCCAAGTAGGCCGGGTTGATTTAACAAAATCATCCCATTTAGCTCTTAATGATGGATTATGTGGCCATGAATGCAAGCTAACTTTGTCACAGTATGATTTCCCACAGCCTCCAACTACACACTTTCTTGGCATTATCGTATTCCAGATGATGATGATACTGAAAAAGACAGATTATACAGTGGTGCCTAAAAATCATATAACCTCATTGGTGAAGATATGTCACATGACTGTGGATAAATCCTGGATACTGTAACTCACATTTTAGAAAATGCAAATGGCATTTAAAAAAAAGCATAATTAGACTCATTTTAACTTTATTTTACACGTAAGTCCAAATGCAATGCAAGGCGGTCCAACAGGTTTATGTGTTGACAGTGCTCCGTAGATGACCAAAACCCAAGGGCTCTGTGGTTTCACAGTTGCATTTACCATCACAATGGAGACATGTCTATTTTGAGTGTGGAGGTCATTTCTGGATGGACAAATGGGATTCTGTGACCCATGTGTTGTGTTGCTTACATGTGAAGAATCGTGGGATGCAATGTATGTGGAGGGGGATGGAGAAACATAATGTGGAGGATAGAAGGGTGCCCAACCTGTAACAGACTGAGATGTCTGGAGGAGGAAGTGCTGTGGCTTGGTGTGGCATTAAAGAGAATGAGGGGCAGTGGGGGGGTGCATGAGGCAGTAAGGTCTCAACATGAACGGAAAAATGAAAAAAGGTGAATTAATTAATTATTGCTTCTAAGCAGAGTTTGTGGTGCAATGGACTGGATGCTTGTCTCTGAAAATGAAAATCAGTGGCTTGAATCCCACCACAGAGCCTCTGGACTGTCTAGTATTTTCTAGGTAGTGAAGGATGGCTCTTTTGACATCCAAGCTGTGGAGCTTTTGGTTGCCAGGAGTGGTCTGCTCAGTAAGTAAGACAGGCAGAGTAATGGAACAATTCAAGTGAAACTCTGAAACCACCTTTGGCAGAAATGTTCTGTTTGTCCTGAGGTCAACTTTATTGTTGTGAGGGATAATGTAAATTGGCTCACTGCACAGAGTCTGACACTCTGAAATCTTCCTGGCAGACGTAATGGCTACGAGGAAGACTGTCTTCCAAATTGAAAGTTCTAATCATATTCTCTCTCTCTCTCTCTCTCTCTCTCTCTCTCTCTCTCCCCTGTCTTCCAGGGAGTACTTGTTCAGCACCCTCAACCTCTCTTTGTATGCCTTGCCCTGCTGACCAGCTATCATTTTTGTAACCCTCCTATGGACCTTTTCCAGATGATTAATGTTCTTTTTGAGGTGCGGAAACCAGTACTAAATTTCATACTCTAGATGCAGACTTACCAGCGAACTGTACAAGGTACCTGTACAGTACTGAGGAAGCTGAAAATTGAGGAGAGAGGCAAACAGATCAACATCTGGTGTGTCCCACCACCTGAACAATGTTACTAGTACTTGCTTTTTCAGTTTCCATTCATTCTGCCATTGACTGCCTCAATGATGCCCGCCCCCTGGCTTCAATCAGCTCCACATGCCGACTCCCACCCTATCCTGACATTTTTTGCACCTTGGGCCTGGTGCCATGATGAAACCCAGGCAGGATAATGCAGGGGGTCCAGGGAGGGTGGCTGATGTGCGGTAGCAGAAGACGAGGGGGTCTGTGACTGGGCGGATGTCCCGGCAGTAAGGGAGGCACCTAAAAAAAGTGATGTGCAAAAACAAGGGAGCACAATTAGAAGTTAGCGGGTGGACAGCTCAGAGGCAATGTGATGAAATATTTTATCACAGAGATGATGCTGGACACATGGAACTGCCTTCCTGATGAGGTTATGAGAACAAAAAAATCTATGCGAATTCAAGAATACATGTGACAGACATAAGCCAATTATAGTATGGGGGGAAGAGAGGAGGAAATAGGCCTTTGGTTGAATAGTATATACAGCTTATCCAATAGGTTGGGAAATTGGCAGTCTAGGTGGACCAAGTGGTTGTTATCTGCCATCAAAAATTGTATTTATTTGTTTTAAACTGCAGCCAGATAATCCATTGACTACTGTCAGCTATGGAGTTCACACTGAACATTTACTATTGAAAACAAAGGAAACAAAATTCATTGTTGCTTTTGTGCAGAGCCTATTGTGTAATGGGCTAGGTATCTGCCTTTGATCCAAAAGGTTGGTGATTTGAATCCCATCAATGATAATTTTCTTTTTTAATGAAAGGCTCATTTTATTTTTTTATTTTATAAATATACTTTAATAAGCAATGAAGACCATTAAAGGATTTGGCTGCATGCCTACCAGGCAGATGTTCAGCATGATGGGACAATTGACTCTTCTCTAGCTATGTCTGTGGGGAAGATTCTGCTTCTTGTTTTATCCAATTGTTAGAACGTCATGACGGTAGTCTGGAATCACCTTGTCAAATCATCACTCAACCCCCACCCCCCACCATCAAGATAGCCCAGCATTCATTCATTCATGATTTGCATGATTTTGAAGTATCACACCATCAATCTTCAACATGAAATTCCAGTCTTCCCCCCATGAAAATAAATAAACCCGCATCACCAGGCCCACCACACTGCAACGATAAATAATAATTCAAAATGTTCCCGTATATGGAGAAAGTTATGAATATAAACAGGACAGAATGCAGCCATATAATCCAATAAACACTATCTGTCAGTGTCAGTGGCTCAGCATGTAGCACACTCGCCTCTGAGAGTGGGAGATCAGAGGGCTGTAGGTTCAGTTCCCACATCTGGCACTTGGGTTAATATCCCAGTACTGACACTGTAGTGCAGCATGAGAGGGGTGCTGCACTTCTGAGGTGCCATCTTTCAGATGAGATGTTAAACTGAGGTCCCATCTGCCTGGATTGGTGGTAGTTCAGGTGGATATTAAAGATCCTATGGCACTTATCAAAAAGAGTAGGGGAAATTTTATTGAGAAATGAACATAACATCACTTAAGACAATTTTTCATTACCAGGCAAAAAAAATAAGTTCGATTACTTAACAGAGAAAATGGTTTCAAATAATCCAAACAAACCCTGTAACTTCAGCAATCCGGAAAATATTTCCACAAATGAGCAACATAAGTGTTAGAAAACTTTTTTTCATCCCTTATTCGAAGTGAATGCAACTCAGATACTACATAAGACACAATTATCGAATAATCTGTATGAATTTGTTGTAATACAAAGTGACAACGTGCTTGCCATAAAAAAATATTGCGAGAGAGCAAAAAAGACATTTAGGGTACTTCTGTGATATTTCTCCCACCTTCCCGAATAATCCCCTAACACCAAAGTATTATAAGTTATAGACTGTAAATGAGGCATACACCAATGTGTAGCTGCAAATTCCCCAAATTTCTTACTATCATTGCAGTCTATAAAAAAATGAGTTTGACTTTCTTCTATATTAATACAATCAGGTCTTAAACAATACCTATCAGTCACCGGTTTGTACTTTAAATTTCCTCGAACTCCCAATCGTCCGTGAGCTGAGATCCAAATAACATCCCAAATTTTAAGCGGAATCCTAAGTTCTGTTAATTTATTTAGAGCATATTTCATATTTGTCAGGGAACAGTTAGGAAAAATCAAACTTACTTTCTGTAAATCATATACAATCAAATCATAAAAAGATTTCCTATTTAAAGAACGTACTTTTTGTAGGGGAATTTTCCATTGAAATAATTTTTAAAGGTGGAAAGACCATATTTTGGAAGTTCATCTGACATCAAAATTCTGGGCTGTAATATTGACCATTTAAAAAAATATTTATGCCATAAAGATTTAACCCAAAAATGCCAAGGTAAAGATGCTTCTTGCCAAATAAACAGAAAGGAAGAAAACAAAAATATGGAATGAAAAAAAATATTTGGGTTGGTCATCTGCAAACCTCCATCTCTTTTCTTAAGGTAAGTAAACTCCCTTTTAACCAGATTCAACCTATTTCCCCAGAGCATCTGAAAAAAAATACTATATAATCTAGTTTCAAAAACTAGAGGTGGGGGAAAAATATGGCTAATATAAATGAAAACAGGTAATAAAAATTTCTTTATAATCATCACCCTTTTATGTTTTCCAAATTTCCAATGTTTCCATTGGTTAACTTTCATTTCCCCAATGAGAAGCTGCTTCTCCCAGTTATGTAATTCCATATCTTCTACCCCAAACCAAATTCCTAAGATTTTTTGGGGTGTAGTTGCTAAAGAAATATCAAAACATTGAGTTAGATCAGGAACAATTTGCCCTAGCTGCAAAACAAAACTTTTTTGTATATTGAGAGAGGCCCCAGAGAACTGACCAAAAAAAATTAAAATCTCTAACGATTTCTTTAAAGAAACTGGGTCAGCTAGGAGAAGCGTTACATCATCTGCAAAAACAGTTACCTTGATACTCTCTAAATGCGGAAAGGGGGCAATACCAATTATGGTTTCTTCAGAAATAATATGTCTAATAACTGGGTCTAAAACAAAGGTGTATAACAGAGGACTTAAAGGGCACCCCTGTCTAACTCCCCTATTAATCTTAACCTTTTCTCCCATAAGTCCATTTGCTATTGGAACAGTAACCGCTTTGTTATATAATTGTGAAATCCAGTGTATGAAGATTTCCGGGATCCCATAAGATGATAAAATAAAATAAAGATAGGAATGGCTCACAGCATCAAAGGCTTTTGACTGATCTAAAGCTGCTACCAATTCTGTTTTATGAAATTTAGATTTGCTAGCAAAAAGATCTCTGATTAAAAAAAAAGATTATGTTGAATCTTCCTGTTTTTTATGGCACACGTTTGTGTTGGACGAATCAGCAATTCTGCAAGTTTTTCTAACCTATTATGCAAAATTTTTGATAAAATTTTATAGTCACTATTTAATAAACAAATTGGTCGCCAATTTGATAGAATCGATTTATCCCCTTTCTTGTAAATAAATGTCATTATGGACATAGAAAATTCTTCACAAGATATTCCAGAAGATAAAAATGAATTAAATACAAGGGGCAAGAAAAATCCCATATATACTATACATTTTTTATAAAATTCGTTTGGGATACCATCTATCCCAGGAGAAGACCCATTATTTAATTGTTTGATTACAGCAATTACTTCTTGTGATGAAATGGGTTTTGTCAGGGACTGTAATAGCTTGTCAGGAACCCTAGGAAGAGTATGAAAAACCTGCTTTGGAAAGGTATCAGTAGATGATACCTTTGAAAATGAGAAATAATCCTGAATATATTTTTGAATAAGATGTAACATGTCTAAATCAGCAGTAATTATTTCATTATTTGAATTGAGCAAACCCGTCATTAAGGTATCAGCTAAGTGCGTTTTACATGCTTGATAAGGGTCAGACATCGGAGAGTTTTTTATATTAAATCTGAATTCTAAATCTAGTGATTCAGCCCTATTATATTGAAACATTCTCATCTGCTTCTTTATTTCTTTAATTTGAGAGGTAAATAAGTGATGGTCACTAGGAGGAAATGACATTAGTCTATATAATTGGTTTCTATATACCAAATATTTTCTATAATCATAATCAACTTTACTCTTGCCCCAATTTTGAAATAACTTTTTAATTTCCTGTTTCGTGCGTAATCACCACTCATAATAAGATGAAAATAAATCTAGAGTAGAAAACTTTGCAGCCAAAAAAAATTCCAATTTAGAAAAATAAACTGAATTTGCCAAAAATGAGGTGTTTAATCTCCATCATTGTATCAAAGTGTAAAACTTTGGCGGCAGATTTTTTAATGAAAGAACACAAGATAATATGTGATGATCAGAAAACTCCGATGGAATTACTGAACAAAAAATTGTTTTTAAATAATGTGAAATAAAAAACATGTCTATTCAGGTCGCAAATGTATGCCTATGATAAGTTTCACCAGCCTGTGAATGTAAACTTATATACGTCTTGAAGACTTGTGTCTTTCACAATATCAAGAAGAGCATTTGAGTCTAATATACTTTTTCCGACATTCTCCGAATCTGTATATCCAGAGAACAATTAAAGTCTCCACCCATATTATATGTTTTTGGTAAACAAAATGGCTTAATTTCCCAAAAGATCAATACTGACTAGTTTTAGATTGAGGACCATATATATTAATAAAACGAAAACAATAGTCTCCCCATGAACAATCTAGAATTAGAGCCCTACCAGGAAATAAATCTATGACTTTGGAAACTTTAAAAGACAAATTTCCAAATAGTATGGCAATGCCATCTGCTACTTCTGACCCAAAGGACCAAAAGAAGGCCCACATGTCCATTTTCTTTTAACTGATTTATTTCATGAAGGGAAGAAAGTCTAGTTTCTTGTAGAAAAATGACATCTAATCTTAGAAATTTGAGGTGTGAAAAAATGGATATCTGCCTCTGAAAAGTTTTTAAACTATAAACATTAAAAGAGACAAACTTTAAAGAGGCCATAAAGTTGTTCAAATACAATTTTTTTGGCTCACTTTCCTTTTTTTTCCTTTCTTTCCCTTTTTGTCTTTTGCAAGCTCCGTAGATTTACTCTCCTCATCATCTGTTACAATTTCTGAAAGATGGGAAGTTTCAGATTCTAAATCTGAATCTCTAACCTCCTCCTGAAGAGGTAAAAAAGTTTTCTGTGGGCAGAGGACTCGTTTGGTTTTGCTTCAGTGAAGCTCTTGTAAATCTTCTATTTTTCACTATTTCAAAAGGGGGTGGCATGAAAGAACTAGAAATCTGTTTAATCACTGGTTGAACAGTAGATTTGTCCACCGTGGTCTGATGGTCATTTACCACAGGTGAAACTTCCCTGTTCTTATCTAAATCCGGAGGAATAGATGGAGATACCAGCGTTGGAGGGTGTAAAAGAATAGGTTCAGTTGAGCTTTTGTTTTTGGATTGAGCTTTACGCAGTAACCTATCATGATCTAAACCTCCAGGACAATTATGTCTGGCCCAAGGGCATTGATACATAGATACATAGATACATAGACAGTGTCGGCAGATAAGGGCCTATGGTCCACCCAGTCTGCCCATTTGAGCTTGTAAGTTCAGTTTGTTTTCCTAGAAGTCTGTTTCCCCTTACCCCTGACCTCTAGAATTCCTTTATGTCTATCCCATGCATTCTTAAATCCCGTGATTGTTTCAGCCCCACCTACTTCTTCTGGCAGGGTGTTCCACTTGTCCACCACCCATTCTGTGAAGAAATTCTTCCTCCGTTTCCTCTGAATCGTCCTCCTCCAACTTCATCCCATGCCCTCTAGTCCTGGAACATCTTTTTCACTTAAAAATAGTGTTTTCCTGCACCCTGTTCCTCCCTGTAAGATACTTGTATGTCTGTATCATATCCCCCTCTCTCCCTCCTCTCCTCCAGGGAGTACATGTTCAGTTCCTTCAACCTGTCTTAATAGGAGTTGTGATGCAATCCATGCACCATCTTTGTTGCCCTCCTCTGAACCTTCTCTACCCTGTCTATGTCCTTACTTAGGTATGGTCTTCAGAACTGTACACTGTACTCCAGGTGGGGCCTCACTAGTGTCTTGTATAGTGGAATTATGACCTCCCCTTTTCCTGCTGGTGATACCCCTGCCTATACATCCCAGCATCCTATTTGCTTTACCTGATGCCTTGTCACACTGTTTCCCTACCTTGAGGTCATCAGAGATGACAACCCCAAGATCCCTTTCCTGCTTGGTGCATGCTATATCCTCACCCCAAACTGATATATTGTGCCAGGGTTTTTGTGCCCCATATGCATTATCTTGCACTTCTTTGCATTGAATTTCAACTGCCAAACCCTTGACCATTCTTCAAGTTTCTGCAGGTCCCTTCTCATTCTGTCTACACCCTCTGGTGTGTCTACTCTGTTACAGAGCTTTGTGTCATCAGCAACAGTGAAATTCTGCCTTCTAGATCCTGTGCAATGTCACTGATGAAGATGTTGAATAGGACCGGTCCCAGCACTGATCCTTGGTACCCCACTGGTCACTCTTCCCTCTGTGGAGTGACAGCCATTTACCACCACCCTCTGTGTCCTGCCACCCAGCCAGTTACCTACCCACCACACTACTGTCCTGCCCACACCCATATTCCCCAGTTTGTGTAATAATCTTCTATGTGGCACAGTGTCAAGGCCTTGCTGAAGTCCAGATGAGGCCATGTCCACTGCCCTCCCTGATCCACCTCCCTAGTCACCTAGTCAAAAATTCAATGAGGTTGGTCTGACATGACCTCCCCTGGTGAAACCATGCTGTCTTGGGTCCTGTGGTCCATTGACAGCCAGATGTTCCACCAATCTCTCTTTCAGTAGTGCTTCCATGATCTTTCCACTACCGAGGTGAGGCTGACTGGTCTGTAGTTCCCTGTTTCCTCTTTGTTCCCACTTTTGTATAAAGGGGACTACATCTGCTGTCCTCCAGTCTTTGGGTACCTCCCTGTTTCCAGTGATTGGCTAAACAGGATAGCCAGAGGTTCAGCCACCACCTCTCTTAGTTCTTTAAGGACTCTGGGGTGCACCCATCTGGCCCCATTGCTTTGTCAACTCTTATTACTTCCAGTTCCTTCAGGACCCTTTCTTGTGTAAAGGGACTTGTGTCCATTTCTGCACCATTCTCACCCTTGTACTCCCTTCAGACCCATTACCCCTCTTCCTCAGTAAAGACTGAGCAGAAATACCTGTTCAATATGTCAGCTTTACTGTTGTCATCCTCCAGGCTCCCATCCTCCCCTTCAGTCTCACTATCCCTCCCTTTGTCTTTCTTTTTCCTTATGTACCTGTAAAGGTTTTGCCCCTTTACCCACTGATTTTGCAATGTTCTTCTGTCTGAGCTTTGGCTTCCCTTACTGACTTCCCTGCCTCCCTTTGTTTCTCCTGGTACTTCTCCCTATCCCCTTCTGCCTGTGTCTTTTTGTATTGCCTGAATGCAATCTTTTTGGCTTTCACTTTCTTTGCTACCTCTTTTGGAAAACCATAATGGTCTCTTCTTCCTTTTCCTCTTGCTAACCTGCTTAATGCATAATTCTGTTGTTCTTATAGTCCCCATTTTAAATACTGCCCACTGTTCCTCAACCCCTGATTCCTGTCCCATTCCCCTTAATGCCTCTTTCAAGTATCTCCCCATTTTCCCAAAGTCTGCCCCTAAAATCCAGGATACGTGTTTTGTGTGGTTTGGTTCTGCTCTTTCTGTGATTTCAAACCACAATGACTGGTGGTCACTGTTACCCAGGTGCTCCCCCACTGTTACCCCCATCACACTGTCCCTGTTTGTGAGCAGAAGGTCCAGTATTGCCTTCTGCCGAGTTGGTTCCATGACCAGTTGCTTGAGGAAGGCACCCTGAAGGGATGAAATGCATGCCCTTTTTCCTCACATAAATTACATTGAAAAATGTTTGTGCACATGTCTACTGAGTGGCCAAAGCCCCCACATAATGGGCATTTTAAAATGTCACAAACACTACTAATATGTGTTCAATCCCCACACTTCTAACAAGCCTTTGGTTGACCCCCATAGAAACATACCCCTTTATCTTTGCCTAGGAAAAAACTGTTTGGCAGCTGAACAATTTCAAATTAACTTGAAAAGCTTGACTTTAAATTTCCATCCCCAGTCCAAATTCCCTCAATGTCTAAAATCTCTTCTGGGGGGCCTAACACTTCGCACTTTGATTGTAGCCAATGATATATATCACTCACGTTCACTTCTTCATTTCTAAACATAATTGTGAAAAATCTAATCAGAGGTCTGGTTAATGGAATGGCAAAAAAAGGCAACCATAAAGGGGTATTTTTCTGTACTGCATATTTTTCCCAGAATTTTTCCATAAGAGCATTTGTTTGAAAGCTAATGTCAAAAGAGTCCTCTCCAGAAATATGAATTAAAGCATAAATGTCTTTGGCACAGAATCCCATTGCAGTTTTCAATAGCTGTTTAAAAATGTAATATCTGTCTGGATGTTCCTGCAGGCCTCCTTTATATTTTAACCGCACAGCATTGCGGCGTGGTGCTTGCTCCAATTTATTTTTGAATAAGTCAGACATTGTAGGTTTTTTACTGTGCCCCAATAATTCAGAATTTAAACTCTTAGAAACTGCTAACTCCGAAATAGCACCTGCTGGAGGTACTGGCTTTCATAAGCCAAGATACTCTCTCCACCCTCCTCTTTACTTTTTGAAAAGAAGGCATTTTCTCTGTATTGGTGGTACCTGAAGTCATCGTTTGAGAATCCGTGGCATGCATGCTGATAGAGAGCTGACCAAGTAAAGTCTGGAACCCAGTCCCCAGAGTCCGTGCGTTTCCAGCCCGCTTCAGTTAGAGCAACCTTCTCCGACAAGTCTTTCCCGTCGCTTCTTTGGCTGTCTTCTCCAGTCCCGAATTGTTGTCGCACTATATGTGACGTGTGCGGTCCGTCACCACAAGCAATCCTCCCGGAAACCTCTCCCTGAAGACCCGGTTCCTTTTGTGGGTCTAAATCTGTGTTACACTCATGCTTATCAGCCGTCTTCGGCGCCGATTTTGACTCCACATATGTAAGTGATTTTTTTTACTTGTAAATCTCCTGAAATGCCAGCCAAAATATTACCAACCACAAACGGAGTATTCCCTGTTTCCTCCAGTGCTGTTTCCAGCTGACCTTTGCCGGTCTCTGCATCGTGGTCTCCCGATAAACTCAAACTCATTTCCTTATCAGGCCGTAGGCTCATTTCAACATCCCTCTCTGGTCCGTGTTCCAAACCATCTGCCATTCTGTGTCGTGACATCAGAAAGACTCCCCACCAGCCACTGACCAGCAGCCAGTAGGGGAATTTCCCCGGTGTCCTGGCCAAATTTTCCTCATTCACTAAAAATACCACCAACAGCTTAATCTGGTTCAAGGTCAGCTGACATTCAGCTGTATTTCCCCCTCTGCCAGGTTGTGCCTGAAAATAGACAGGATTTGTCCAGTGCACTTACCCGGTCAACTAAAACTGAATAAATAAAAAAATAAATCTGCTACATTACTTTCCAGTTGAACTTTTGACATAATAACAAAGGTAACAAAAATGCATATTGCTTAGCCTGTAGTGTAGTGGTATGGATGTTTGCCTACAAAGCACAAGGGTGTGGGTTTGGGTTTGGGAAGGATGATTTTTTTTTTGTTAACCAAACAGCTTCGTTTTTTTTAAATGTATTTTTCTGAACTACTGCCTCAGTTTAAATCTTGTCCCTATGTGATCATAAACCAACCAAACATTTTATTTATTTATTTATTTCATTTTTGTTGACTGGGTAAGTGCACCAGACAAATTCTGCCTATTCTCAGGCATGACCCGGGGGAGGGGGATACAGATGAATGCCAACTGACCTTGAACCAGATTAAGCTTTTGGTGGTATTTGTAGTGAATACCACATTCTTCATCAACACCAACAGGTGCACATCAGGGGGACAGAGTGCTTTCAGTGTTTATATGAAACAAAATCTCCTTCCTCCCTCTTATCTTATGTGCAACACTGCCTCCTGAGGGGGAAAAAATTAAAAGGAATAGTTAATTCATACAGAACTAGGAGCCATCCCTCCCCTGATATAAATATCCTCCGTATGGGGTTAGTCTAGACCACAGTACAGCTGCTTGTGTCTGGAGCAATCAGCCAGACCAACCAAATGAAAAAAAAAAAAATCAAATAAAAATACATCAGTATGTTTTAGGGTGATCAGAAACCCTGGCAACTCAAACCGAGAAAAGATCTGTTGTGTTAAGCATAGAGGTGGGGGTAGGAAGAAGTAGGCTGCTGGTTAACTAGGATCTGCAGCTTATCCATTAGGTAGGGAAATGGGCAGACTGGGTGGGCCAAGCGGTCCTTATCTGCCTTTCAAAATCTATGTTTCTATGAGGTGTAGGGCACAAAGTGAACTATCGTGAGGGACAACCAAAAAAAAAAAAAAACTGTCTCACGAATTTTACTGGAGCCTCTATATCAAGCTCTCGCTCTCTCTCTCTCTTTCTCTCTCCACAACCAGCCTACAATGACTTTTCAGTCATGGTCGTGACTCGTAACTTCAGATATAATTAGCATTGTGTTCACATCGTAAGTTGGTGGTAAAAACAGCACCTCAACTAACCTGTACTAGTTTCAATTTCTTTATTGTCTGGAACTTTGTTTTTTTTCTGCCAGCCAGAGCAACCTATTCAAGACATTTTGAACATAAAACACAAATGCTTCCTGGTGACAAATAGCTGCTCCACTTCAAGACTCTGCTCGCGCTGTGCAGCTGAGGGCACCAGGGTTACAACTGTCAGTCCACAGCACAGGGACGAGCACATAGATGCACAATATCACAAAAGTACATGCGCATATTAACAAACAGCAAAACAAGGGGGTTCTATCTTTAACTTACATCAAGTTTTACTCGTTCTTCAGTGTTCTATGCTGCTCTGATTTTTTCAAACACGGCCCATGGAAAAAAACTAACAGCCTGACTAAATATAAATCCAGTTACATAAAGGAGACAATAAATACACAAGGTTTTGTAAGGCAATTTGCTTTATTATACAGTACAGAGTATAACTTGAAAACAGAAAACCCATAAACTAGTGAATACATGCTCTGTAATACCTTTGAGGTATTTGAATGTTTCTATCATCTTTTCTTTTCCGCCTTTCCATTAGAGAGTACATATTTAATTCCTTGAGTCTTTCCTTGTAGGGCTTCTTATGCAGGACATGCACCATTTTGGTTTCCCTTCTCTGTGCTGCCACCACTTGATCTTTTTGGTTTTTTGCTGAGATGGGGCCTCCAGAACAGGACACAGTACTCCAGGTGGGGCCTCCCCATCCATCTATACAGGGGTAACACTACCGCCCTCTTTCTGCTGGTGATATCCCTCGTTATTCATCCCAGTATTCTACTAGCCTTCCCACTGCCTTATCACACTGCTTTGCCACCTTTAAGTCATCAGATACGATGACACCAGGTCCCTTTTCTGTTTGTGGTTGTTACCAACTCCCTGTCTCCGAAATGATATGCTGCCCTTGGGTTTCTGTTCCCAGTGTGTATAACTCTGCACTTTTTGGCATTGAAGCCTAGTTGCCAAACCCTTGACCAGTCTTACAGCTTTTTCAGATCGTTCCTCATTTTTTCTTGCACCCCTTCCAGGTGTGTTCACTCTGTTGCAGATTTTTGTGTCATCCATGAACAGACATACTTTCCCTTCCAGTCCCTCTGAGATGTCGCTAATAAAGACATTGAAGAGTCCCATTAATAGTTATCTGCGGCCCAAGTTTCTGTGATGGCTGTGAAGTCCGTCTCCATGTGTGCAGCCAGTGCCTGGAGCTCACTGGTTTTATTACCCAGACTCTGTCATTAAGGCAGATCTCCTTTCAACTAGCCCTGAATCCTCTTTTGTTGTTTTGTGAGTTTACACCTGCATTGCTTCCCATTCTCCTAACTTTCTCATTTTTACAGCTGTTTGTGCACAGCAATGCAAAAATAGAAACATAGAAACATATAAGTTGACAGCAGATAAGGACTGCAAGGTCCATCCAGTCAGCCCATTATTTCTACCTTACGAATGTGCCATAGGCCTGTACTCTGTTAATGGTCTATCTATTCATACTCATTCTATTCATACTCATCTGTATTGCTCTGTTACGCCGATCCCATGCCTGTTGAAGCCTGCACTGTATTCATATCCACCACTTCCTGAGGTAGGCGGTTTCATGCATACGAACATACGAACATACAAATATGCCAGCAGAAACAGACCTCCTGGTCTATCTAAGTCTGCTCGAGTGTGCATCCACCACCCTTTCTGTGAAAAATAATTTCCTCACATTACCCCTTAATCGACCTCCCTCTAATCTCATGCTGTGTCCTCTTGGAATGCTATTTTTCTTATATTGAAACATATTAGACTCTTTCACCTTGTTAATGCCCTTAAGATGTTTGAATGTTTCGATCATATCACCTCTCTCCCTCCTTTGCTCTAGGGTATACATATTGAGCTCTGTTAATCTGCCCACATATACAATATGTTTTCTGATGCAATCCCTGCACCATTTTGGTTGCCCTTCATTTTGTTAATGCCCTTGTGCAGGTGCAGCCTCCAGTACTGCATGCAGTATTCCAGATGGGGCCAAACCAGTGTCTTGTAAAGAGGGATTATTATCTACCTCTTATGACTTGTGATATCCCTACTAATACACCCCAACATCCCTCTAGCCTTACCTACTGCTTTAGTGGTCTGCCCTGATGATTTCAGGTTATCTATGATGATGCTGCCCAGGTCTTTGTCTTCCCTTGTGATTACCAGCAACTGCCCTCCCAACCTATAGGTGGCTTCAGGGTTTCTCTTCCCTATGTGCATGACCTTGCACTTGTTTGAGTTAAACCCCAGGTGCCACTCTTCTGACATTTTGCCAATGTATCCAGACCTCTTCTCATTCTGCCCACCCCATCTGGATCATTTACTTTGTTGCAGATCTTGGTGTCATCTGCAAACAGACAAACCTTACCCTCTAGTCCATCTGCAATGTCACTGATGAAGATATTGAAGAGGACTGGCCCCAGGACTGATCCCTGAGGTACCCCATTTGTGACTTGCATCTCTTCTGACTGTATACCGTTTACCACCACTCTCTGTTTTCTGCCCACCAACCAATTTGCCACCCAGTTGACCAACGTCTGACCCACCCCGAGCCTACCTGGCTAATTAATCAATCTTCTATGTGGAATAGTATCGAAAGCTTTGCTGAAGTCAAGGTAGATGACATCACCTGCACCCCTTGGTCCACCACTCTGGTTACCCAGTCAAAGAAATCTATGAGATTAGTTTGACAGGACCTTCCTGTTGTAAATCCATGCTGTCTTGGATCCTGTGCTCCTATGGATTCCAGGTGTTGCACTATCCTTTCCTTAAGGAGTGCCTGTATAATCTTTCCCACTACTGAGGTAAGACTGCCCGGTCTGTAGTTCCCTGCCTCCTCCCTGCTACCACTCTTGTGGAACATGACCACATGAGCCCTTCTACAGTCTTCTGTGACCTCTCCTGTGCTAAGAGACTCATTAAACAGTTCTGATGATGGCTCTGCTAGTTCCACCCTTAGCTCCTTTAGTACCCTGGGATGTATGCAATGAGGTCATATTGCCTTGTCCACCCTGAGCTTAGCAAGCTCTCGTAGGTCCCTTTCTTTTGTGAAGGGAGTTGTGCACACCACCCTTCCCCCTGTGTCCATGGTGCTGAGCTGTGGGCCCTGCCCCACCTTCTCCTCAGTAAATACTGAGCAGAAGTATCTATTTAGGATAGATGCTTTTCATTGATCCTCCTCCACACATAGAAACATAGAAACATAGACTTTGACAGCAGACTATGTTTCTGTGTGTGGAGGAGGACCAATAAAAGGAATTCTCCTAAATAGATACTTCTACTCAGTATTTCCTGAGCAGAAGGAAGGGCATGACCCACAGGACACACACGCCCCCTTATCTCCTATGATCTTAGCAATATCCCCTCTGGACTTTCTCCTTTCACTAATGTATCTGTAGAAAGTCTTGTCCCCTTCTGTTACTGTTTGTGCTAGTGTGTCCTCAGTTTGGACCTTTGTCTGCCTTACTGCCTTCCCAGCTTCCCTTAGGAAAGTTTGTTGTGCCTCCCTGTCTTCGTCCTGCTGTGTTCCTTAATATTTCCTGAAGGCCAGCCTTTTGGCTCTGACCTTTTCTGTTACTGTTTTTGAGAACCAATGTGGTTTCCTCCTTCTTTTGCTCTTGCTTTTCTCCCTAACACAATGGGATGTTGCTTCAAGTATTGCATCCTTAATGCTTTCCCAATTTGCCTGTAGCTCTTCAGCTGTATTTCTTTTTGCCAGGGCTAGCTTAACTCTGTTGGTCATCTTATCAAAGTCAGCTTCTCTGAAGTCCCATATGTTTGCCTTGGAATGGGATGATTTAGTTCTAGTGGCCAAACTGAACCATACCATGTGATGGTCGCTGGCCCCCAGGTGACCTTCTACCTGGAGTTGTGTGATCCTTTCTCCCTTATTAAGTACTAGATCTAGGATAGCTCTGTCCCTTGTGGGTTGTTAGTGCTAGCATCAGAAAATGGAGGTTGCATTCCTAATGCAGTACAGCTTTTATTGTTATGAAGGAATGGAATGGAATCAAAGATGCATTCTCTAAACTATTTTCCTCCAACCTCCCCACCTTCTCACAGCTGTGCTGTTAATAGGGATTGAAATCTTTCCACATCCTCCCATCTGCAATAGTAGTAGTAGCTCAGGTAGAAGGTTAAATGCAAGGTTAGGTTTCTTCTACAGAAATAGGCCCCTTTTCCCCCTTGAAACTCGAAACAAGGCAGTACAGGCCACTCTCCCTACTCGACTGATGGCGTATGTAATCTATTCCTCCACCACTTTGCAAATCTAAGTAAACTGGACATCCTTTATCACCATGCAAGCATGGTTCATTACCAACTCCCTTACCGCTTCACCACTGTGACTTATATGCAGCTGTTGGTTGGACATCCTCACTACTAGATGCCTACTTCCATGCTGGGCTATGGACTCTTAAACTGCTCCTGCAGAAATTGCCAAGCTATCTCTCTCCCTTATTAGTATCTCACATAGTGCATACTTGTTAAGAAAATCTGACTTTATTATGCTTGACATACCAAGGACATGGACTTCTTTGGTAAACGTTATTGCATATGCCTTCCTCTCCATTTGGAACCAATATAAACCGTACTGAAAACTAACTAGCACAGTTTCAATAAACTTCTACAAATCGCTAAGTTCAGCCAAAATAAAAGACACCTGTAACTGTCAATAAGTCTCTTCCTTCCCCATGTGTGCCATATTTATCCACTGGTAGGGTATAATTGATTTGTCATATTAACTGCTTTCCCTTCCCCTTCTACTCCTGGCTTTATCTATGCTTACGCTCCACTGCTACTCTATCAAATCACTCCTCCCCCCCTATCAGTTGTAGACTGTTGTTTGTTCTAGCTGCCAAAATACTGTATATGTATTGCACACACCAGTCATCATGTTTCATGTATCAGTATGCAACCTGTAAGTCACTTCCCTGTCTCATATCAATGTTTACCACCTGCGGTCACCCTATGTGGTACCCTTGTATGTATATCCAGCCTGTATCATGTAACGTGCATTTCATGTATATACTGTTTTTACCTATCTGTGTTTGTACTTTAAGTGTTTATGTCACAGGACCTCCTTGTGAATGAGCTTGCTTAATGGAGTTTTCCTGCAATAAACTTGAACTTGAACTTGAACTTAACAGGTCATTAGCAGCTCTCCACGGCAAGATAATTCTATCACAGATGTCTTTTATTAGTATATGGTCTTCCTTTTTCAAAAAAAAGTTTAATACTGTTTCTATTAAAAAAAATATACTTGACAAAGAAATGTCACTATATTGTTTGAAAATAAACCACTAATATATTTATTTTACAATGCCAGCAGCCTCAGGGTAAATCAAAAAGGCAGTGGAATCTGCAGTAGCTCAGGATTTACAGTTCATTAGTAGCTCTCTGTGGCAACATAATTCATAGAAATACAGAAACACAGTAACACAGAATTTGATGACAGAGAAGGATCGCTAGTCCCACCTAGTCTGCCCATTATCCCTACCTGTTTCATATACCGCAGTTCCTAAATGATCTGCAGCTTACCATTTCTTTCCCATCACTAGAGCTCCTTTATTTCTGTCCCAAGCATTTTTGAATTCCTCTGCTGTTTTTGCTCCTACAATCTCTGCCAGGAGGCTGTTCCATGGATCCACCACCCTATCCATGAAAAAAATACTTTCTATTCCCCTCTATTTTCATATTATGGCCCCTTGGTCTTGAACATACTTTTCAAGATGCTACCCTTTTGTACATTATTTACACCCTGGAGGTATTTGAAAGTCTCCATCATATCCCACGATTCTCTCCTCCAGGCAATACATATTGCGGTCCTCCAGTTTCCCATCATATGGCTTTTGGTAGAGCCCCTGCACCATTTTTGTCACCCTTCTCTGAACTACTTCTAGTCTGTCTATGTCCTTCCAGAGATGCAGTCTCCGGAACTGGACATAGTATTCTAGATGAGGTCTCACCAATGTTCTATACAATGGCATCACCACCTCCTTTCTTCTGTGGGCGATACCTCTCGCTATGCACCCAACATTCCACTGGCTCTCCTCAAAGTCTTCTCACATTGTTTTGTAACCTTTAGATCATCATATATGATCACTCCCAGATCCCTTTCCTGTTTAGTGGTCATCAGTATCTCCCCCCATCATGTACCCCTCCCCTACATTTCTGTACCCCAAGTACATGATCTTGCACTTCTTTGCATTGAATCTTTGCTGCCAAACCCTTGACCACTCCTCTAGCTGGCTTAGATCCCTTTTCATTTTCTCTACCACTCTTGGAGTGTCAACCCTGATGCAGATCTTCATATCATCTGTAAAGAGACACACACCTTCCTTCCAGCTCCTCTGCAATGTCACTTATGAAGACATTAAAGAGGACTGGTCCAAGTACTGATCCCTGTGGGACCCACTCCCCTCTCTCTGGATTGAACTCCATTCACCACCACCATCTTTGACATATCACTCAGCCAATTTGTGACCCAGTTTACCACCCTGGGACCCACTGCTACCCTGCCCAGCTTGTTTATTAGCCTCCTATATGGGATGGTGTTGAAGACCTTGTTGAAATCCAGGTAGACCACATTCACTGCCCCTCCCTGATCCACCTCCCTAGAAGCACCCAGTCAAAGAAATCTATCAGATTTCTTTGAGATCATCCTGCTGAGAATCCATGGTTCCTCAGATCCTGTGCTCCATTGGATTTGAGATGTAGCACAAACCTTTCTTTTAGTAGTGATTCCATTAATTTCCCCATCACCAAAATCAGACTGACTGGCCTGTAGTTGCCAGCCTCCTCCCTGCTCCCACTTCTGTGGAGAGAGACTAAATTCATCCTGCTCCAGTCCTTTGGTACCACATCTGATTCCAGTGAACTGTTGAACAGGGCTGTCATTGGTGCTGCCAGCACCTCCCTGAGTTTTCCTAATACTCTGAGTGTATCCCATCCGCCCCCATTTCCTTGTCCACTTTCAGATTAGCAAGTTCCTTTAAGATTCTCTCCTCCTTAAATGGACTGGTGTCCACTTCCTTCCCAGTGGAGTTTCTGTCACCTAACTATGGTCCCTCTCCTTCCTCTTCTTCTGTGAACACTGAACACAAATACTTGTTCAGGATTTCTGCTTTTTCTTGGTCCCCCTCTGCACACTTCCCTCTTTGCCTTTTTAGTCTCACAATCCCACTCTTAGTCTTTTTTCTTTAACTTACATACCTGAAAAAGTTATTGACCTGACTACTTTTTCATCCATTTGTGTTTCGCACTCCTGTCTGCTTTTCCTGACTCACTCTGCTTTTCCAGATACAGTTCCGTCTTCTTCCTTTTGTGTTTCTGTGTACCTCCTGAATGCCACAGATGTCTTTTAAAGTGAACCATTAACAAAAATAAAGGGAAAATAACAATGTGCTCATCAGTTGCTTCAACACATGAGATTATTACAACCCCATAATAGTGCACCTATTTGAGATGCTAAGGAACAGCATACACACACACACATACACGCACACACCTCTCTCTCCCGCAGTCACACTCAAACACACACATGCACACACACACACACACCTCTCTCCCCCTCTGTCTTTCTCTCTATCTCTCACAGACATTCACACACCTCTCTCTTCCTCTATCACACTGAAACACACACACATACACAACGTTAAATGACTTTGATAATAATATAGCAATATACCACCTCTCCGGACACACAACCAAAAAAAAGTCTACTGCAACGGCACTACAGGAGTGCAGTCCAGGTTATTGGCTCTATTCAATGTTAATGTAGTCACTGCTGCTGAAATATAATTTCTGCATTTAACAATATATTAGTTATTGATGGCATTTTTCTTGCTTTTTCTTGATTTGTTTCTTGTCATAAAACAGCACTGACTGACAAGTGTAATCCATATTGACCTCCCATGTCAATTTATATAATACACTGTCATGGTCAAAGAGCAGTGTAGGTAGCCAAATTAGTCTCCCTCACTTCCCCACAGTCCCCCATAGTCTTCCTCCACTGGATTCTAACATATTTAAATCATTAATTCAATAGAAGTAAGAACAACAGAGTAAAGCCTATGTAAATCCAGCAATGAAAGTACATAAACTAGAAAAGCCTTGAAAAAAAAAAATTACCCCAAACTGGGACTGTCCTTAAAATGATGTAATCAGTCAAACTGCATTACAACGCACATCGATAGACTAATCTTTCAGAAAAGGGGCAATCAGGTGGCCACTTTAATTTTAATTCCTGCACATATGCATCTACACCACTTCACTTACACTGTGAACGTATTCAAAGACAGACCGAATCACCACAATAAAGAAAACCCATCATTTAAGCATGGACTCTATGGGTTTTAGCACAGAGAACTACCAAGTTGTGTATTTCTGTGGCTTATAGCATGGTGAGAAATGATGCTAATTCAGTATTCACATTTTGTTTAACCATTTTGTAATATGCTACCCATGTGCTTTGTCTTCTTAATCCTTTCACCCTTTTTGCTATAATTTGCATATTGCAGTTACTCTGATACCAATTCGAGATAAGCCTAGCTTTAATTAGTTGTAAACAGGGAGTATTTTATGACTTAAAACTGCACCTCAGTAATCCACTATTTTTCCCAAATTGAATCCACATTAACTCATTACTTCCAAGAACGACATATGAAGTCTGAACTAGTCATTGTTTACCTGACACAAAATGGCCACCCAGGTAATAATGAGTTAAGAAGGAATATTCATGTTTGATTTGCATAATAATTAAAAAAGTCCCACTTAGGTTTTGTCTTTATCTTTACCATTATAACTTGCAATAAGGTTAAAATATTCTGCATTTGACGACATTTTATTTAATGATACTATTACAATATTTTCAACTTAGGTCAGATTTTTGTTCTTGATAACACAGTATTTATGTAACAAAACAGAGTAATTAATCTAATATAAAAACAGTTACAGTACATGTAATCATTAGAGTCTGCTGAGTGTGGTGAGGGTGACTACTCAAAACCGACTACAAGATTACCTGTTGCTTCACTGTTAATTATGTACACTGGTTAAACAGACAAGTTGAACAGACATTTTCTATTAATATATTTTAGGTGAGCATTGTGTTCATTTGCTTTAGCAAAACAATGTGTTTATGAATAACATTCAGGAACTAACAAATTACTACAGCACAATGTGAGGTAAGCAGAGTGCATGGTGAACACCCTTATAATGTGATTTTTGGCATCTTTGGCATCTTGTTGAGGTCTATTATTCATGATATGCATTTCTTTTATTTGATAAGCTCTTAGCAATAATTTATGAACTACTACTGAGCATAAACAAATAGGATATAATTACTGGTGACCATAAATATCAACCGGATAACTGTTTTGTTAAAACTGCATATCAACCGGATTTCAGGTTACTATACTCCAAAGACAATAAGAACCTGAAATCCAGTTGATATGACATTTGCCAAAGAAAATACTTTAAAACTGTTGCATTCCATTGTTCTACAAAAAGTATTTCAACTGCAGTATTTTCAACTGTGTTTTTATTCATGTACAGTTCAATTTCTTCAAAAATAAAACAGCACTCTAGCTAAAAAATTTCTTTTTCTTTCAAGCTGCCAGAAACACAGTCTAAACCTCCACACCAGTAATTATAAAAGATAAAGAATAGGTACGTTTGATGTTATTGATTTTTTCACACACCCTCGGTGTGTGATGACCACACAAACCTCTCGAGCTTTGCTCTCAAGGTTTATGGGTCATCACAGACAGAAGGTGAGTGAAAAAAATCCATAACACACACTTACCTATCCATTATTCTCTATATCATTATATGGACATGTGATCAGTGTCCCCCTGACCAGCTATTAGTAGTTCACTAATAGAAATCCTGTCACTGTGAACACTGTACTTCCATTTTTCTATTCAAAACCACAAATAATTTTTTTTTTTATCCAACAGAAACATCTCTGCCTAACTGAGCAATCAAGCAATTAAAAAAATAGAAACTGGACAGCACAGTCTGCAGTGAAATCTTGTTTAGTATAGTCTCTGTAGTAGTTGTAGTTCATAGCAATTTACTGAGATCTTTTATCAAGTATAGTACTGTAAATAATAACGTGGAACAAGGGGTGGCCACTGTAAATCGGTTACTCTGCAGATGTGAGCACAAATGTGTTCATGTTTGTCAAATGCATCCCCAGCTTTGATATGATGCAAATAGAAAGGACTTGACAAATACAACTTTGCAATTAACAATTTCAACTTTACCAGTCATGACTAAACCCTTGCTTTAAAATTGTAGTGGGAAGCTGGTCTGATAGGATTTACCTTCAGTTGGCTTATTTAAGTTAAAGCAAGAAGGACTAAAATTGCCTATGTCTAGGTGTCAGCATGGCTCAGTTGGCAGCACATCTGCCTCTGGACCAGAAGGTCATGGGTTCTTGTCCCACACCAGGATTGGACTCATACCTAAAAACACTGGCACCTGAGTGCAGTATTAGGGGGGTTGCTGTACTGTTGGGGTGTATGGTCCTTCAGATGAGATGTTAAAAAAACAATGTCCCTTCTACCCATCCTGGTGCAGTCCAGGTGGAAGTAAAAGAACCCAAGGCATTCTTCACAAAGGGTAGGGGACATTCCCAGTTTCTTGGCCAATATTCCCCCTCCCATAAAACTGGTTCATGCAATTGTCCAGGCTGTGTGTGGGTGCTGATGTGCAATATGGCTGCCACTACACATTCAATCACTTCACTACCAGTCTAGCATTGCTTGGAAAGTGCTTTATTTGTGCTTTGTCACACACACATACACACACACCTCTCTTTCCCCCTCTGTCTCTCTCTCACAGACACTCATACAATGTGTATGAAAAGTGTTATATAAATGCTGATTCTTCTTCTGTTTTGTTCATGTAACATTTGCATCACTGATTAATTTGGTACATCAAGGTGTGTGTGTGCGTGTGTGTGTGTGTGTGTGTGTGTGTGTGTGTGTGTTTGTGTTTTCAAAGGAATCAGTAGGTCCAGAAACAACAGCACCTTTTACTGCAATATTATGATGTTTATACTTCACTTTTCATTTTCTACTATTGAGGCAAAAATGTGGGACTTTTACATCACAATAATTAATGTTGGGTAAGTTACTTTTTCTGTTACTTTCTATTACTTTTGGAAGCTTGTTCCAGAGAGCTCTGTGCAGTCACTAGCAAGGATGGAGAAGTACTGGACAAATTAATACACCTTACAGTTACAATTACTTATGTCTTTTTATATAAAAGTAATATGTAACTGTAACTGATTACATTTATTTGAAAGTAACTAGTAACTAACATATTACTATCAAATAAATGTCATCTTTTACAGTTTTTTTATTATTTTTGTATTGTTTTTGCATAAAAAGAAATAAGTAACTGAAACTTTCAGGTGTATTACTTTTTCTAGTACTTCTCCATCCTTGCTAGTGACTGCACAGAGCTTCCTGGATCAAGTTTCTAAAAGAAATAGAAAGTAATAGAAAATGTAACTTACTCAACACTGACAATAATACAATGAAGTAACACATTAAGTCTTTATCTCTTATCACATTAATGCATGAGCAGTCATTGTGGCTCTGACCAGAGTTTGTTTCTATTGATTGCAGACCCTGAGAGCCTTCTCCCCATTGACTCATACTCTACTTCTTTTTTGAAATTGAAAATTTTTTGTGGCCCCCTAGTACTCTGCAGCAGCACGGGGTCATAATGTCACAAGACTTTATGCTGCATGAAAAAAAACATGCTGCAAATACAGTGCAATCTCTTCCATGTGGCATAAGTCTTTTTGCTGTATGTTATTACGCATATGACATTATGAACTGGTAGGCTCTGGGACAACATTTTCTGATTTCTGCTGCAGGGAACCTAGGCTTCTGCGGCATTTTGTTTTTATTTCTGTTGCATGATCTATTCATTTATGTGGCAGAATGCAGTCCTGCCATTGGCTAAAATATGACATGATGTCGTTGATGAAACCACAAGCCAAGTATAGAGGAGTGATTTCAGAATAAACATGATGGGTAAGGGAGCCTGGCACTATGGAAAAACTGTATATTTGAATGAATATTCACCAAGAACAATGTATTCTGCAGCATTATATATATATTCTGCAGCATGATGCAAATTCTGCGGAACATTCTGCAACCAAGTAATCACATAATTCCACTGGCCTTGCTTTTCTTTTTACCGACCTTATTGCTATCAGTCCACAGTATACAGTATATGGGGGACACTAACCAGGTTTCCCTACCACACTCCCCTTACCATAGATCCAGTAGCCTCAGTGTCACAAACAGTTAAACTGTCTTAATCTGGACATTAAAATTCTACCCCAGTATGCTGTTCCCCTCTCATGTCAGATGAAGACCATCATCTTTGAAGAGACTCCTGTCCCAAAAATCCCACAGTCTCCCACAAAGTGATACTTTTCTCCTGACATCATCCCTTTAACCACCCATTTACTGTCTCTTCCCTCCTTGTGGTAATTTTCAATCCCATCCCCCACGCCACATAGTGTGGACCTCAGAAAAGGCCAGGGAGGCTAGTGTGCCTGCATCTGTCCCCTAAACTCTGAAAGTTCCACTTCACTTGCTCCATAGGCTGGTTCACTAGATTGTTAGTAGCTAAGTGTACCAGCACCCCAAGGTCCACTCCTCCCTCACCACTAGCTTCCCTATTCTGTCCATGTTTCAGATGGCTAATGCCCTAAGAAGGCATCCACCTCTCACTACCCCCTGTCCCCACTGACCACCCTCTATACTTCACTGATTAGAGAATTCCCTACCACGAAGGATCTCCTAGCTGCCTTTTTCTTACTCTCAACCCTGGCTGCCACAGACTGTCACTTCTATTTCCTTTTACTGACCCAGAGTCTCCCCTGGTCTAATCAGATACCTGAGTCTCCTCCAGGGGTGCAAAGCAATTTTCCATCTGGATGGAGTGGGGTTGGTTGACTTCCTCGTAGCTGCCCCACCACCCTTCCCCACCCCTGGACCAGTGGCCCTCTTAAGGAGTGGGGCTGTGACCTCCAGCAGAGCCAGTGTCGTGGAGAGATATCTCTTCCCTTGCTGCTACCAGCTGAGCACGAATCTCTACAGATGTCCCACAGAAGGGGTAGTGACTCCTCCTCCAGAGCATAACCCTGGAAAAGAGCACCCAATGGTCCCTGCAACTGATGTGCTCCCTGCTAAGCCTCTTCCCTGTACTGATCCTTACAATAGAACTCAGACTTGTAATTGAAATGCTTTCACTGACTCAATCTGCTGCCTCCTTGCTCTGATAGCAAGAGCTACCTGTTTAGTTCATTTGAATAAGTTTGTTTTCACCACTGAAAGTGTTACTGCAGCGCTTGCATTTAATTTCTTTTTTTACTTCTTAGCTTTTCTATTATGTTAAGAAAGACCGCTTCACAAGCAAAGCTTGTGAGGAAGTGTATTTTGATGAAAATGGTAATGTGCCTTTATTGTACGATATACTGAACTGGCAGCTGAGCTCCAAAGATTCCATGAGGAGTGTAAATGTTGGCAGGTACAAACAGCTAGAAGACTCTAGTCAACTGCTCATCATAAATGACAGTGCCATCATATGGAGTGGAGGATACTGGCAGGTAAGACAATCTACCTCTTCAAATTTTAAAAGCAGCAGTGGATGAAAACTATTTTTCCAAAATGTTATGTTCCTTTATAATTAATGAAGATATTAGTATACCTGTCAAGTCTACTTTTCTAGGTACCTCCTGTGCTATGCACCATGAGGTTTATATTTATTTTCTAGATCCTAAACCTTGCCAGGTTTACAATGCTATTTCTAAGCCAACTGTGGCGGCCATTATTTTTTCTTCAGAAAAAGATTAATTGAAGCATTTATAAATTACTCAGATGCTGCTGGAACTAGAAAGTGTCACCACCAAATAAAATGGTCAGATGCCTGGGATCTCTTATAATAAACAAAAAGGCAGGGCCCGATTGTTAGCCCATGTTCATTGTGCTGCTGCTTTAATAGTCAGCTAGTAGGAAAACTAGTTTTATGAACAGGATAGAAAAAAAAATCATTTTCTCATTGGCTGAGAGCTCATCTCAGTTATGACTATATCTCACCACATGACCAACAACAGCATACCATAACAGCTAGCTAATGTATTTTATCCCCTTCCCCACTGCACACATCAACACTATTTAGACTGCCACTCTGTACAGCTCCCATAGGAGCACAATTAACTCTGGCTGCTGCCAACCAAAATTGCTGCAGATGCCCCGAGTCCTCATCTGAAAAAAGGAAGAAAGCATCACCACAAGAAAAGACAGTGGTGAGAGGACTCAGCACAAACTGTTACAGTCCTCCTCATCTGAGAGTTACTCATCTAGTCCTGCCACTGGTTACCTGTTCCTGATCCTGATGTGATTCCAAGTAAATGTTTATTAATTTAAATTTTGGTAACCTGGTAGGCCCACGAGACTGAAGCAGTCTCTTTTTTAGAGGTGACCCAGAATTAATTACATACACCAATAAACATAACAAAATACATTCATGTTAGTTCACAGTTAACAGACAATATAGACATACTGACCCAGTCAAGAATAGAGTGGCAGGTTAATTGCAATCAACATCAACAGGAGAAGAAGTACTATCGTACACGAGACAGTCACAGTCAGATTGATGTCTCAATAAGGTTAGATCAGCAGCAGGGAGCTGGTAGACTCAGTAGTAGCAGTTTCATAGGCTCAGTTCCAACAGGTGGGCTTTAAGACCCTTCTTGAAGCCCCCAAGGGAGGTAATTCCTGGACACTGCTAGGGAGACCATTCCAGATAGGAGGGATGAAGACAGCATAGGACTGGAGTCCTAGGGAAGTCCTAACACTGGGGACTTGGAGAAGCTGTCTACCAGAGGATCTTAGTGTTCTCCCATTCTTTTTGGGATCTAATGTGTTAATTAGGCTAGGAGGGTTGCCATTTTACTGGAGCTTAAAAGCAATGCACAGTGATGGATGTGATAATTTGCCATCTAGAGAAGGCCACCTTAGAGATAATAGTATCTTGCAGTGATGCACCTGTGGTGACACCCCTGCAGTGAAGAGCCCTATCCTGTGATACAGCATTATTAGCCTTTGTCTTTCAGAACTTCTTACAGATTGTAGTAAAGGGGCCCCATATAGCAAGGTTGGAAGGAGTGTACCAATGGAAACCTTGAGCTTGGATTCACAAGTGAGGAAAGGGCTCAGGCGATATAATAGACCTAACTTTTGGTTGCGTTCTTGGTCAGATGGTCAATGTGGCTTTTAAATGAGCAGTCTTGGTCTAAATATACACCTAGGTATTTGATACAAATCGATCACTTCAATTTTTGAGCCACTGGAAAGAGCTGGGGACAATAAATGTAAATGTGTTGGACCCAGGCTTTTAGGGCCAAAAAGAATACCTTTGGTCTTTTTATTGTCTAGAACTAATTTATTAGTTAGAAACCAATTCTCAAGTAGACCAAGACAAGACAAGAGGACACAGCATGAGATTAGAGGGAGGCTGATTAAGGGGTAATGTAAGGAAGTTCTTTTTCACAGAAAGGGTGGTGGATGCATGGAATGGCCTACCTCAGGAAGTAGTGGATATGGATATGAATACAGTGCAGGGCTTCAAACAGGCATGGGATAGGCATAAGGGAGCAATACAGTTGAGTATGAATAGATAGGCCATTGACAGAGCAAAGGCCTATGGCACATTCATAAGATAGAAAACAAACTCTAGTCAGAGCCAACACGTCAGCATAAAGTCAATCACCCCACTCATGGAGAGCATGGAGTTCATGTGGGAAAGTTAGAAACATGGAAACATAGAAAACCGATGTCAGATAAGAACCACTAGCCCCATCTAGTCTCCCCTTTTTTCTTAATTGTAACAGTGGCTGGTGACCCCATTTGGGCATCAGCTTAGCCTCCCCTTCCCACTTCTAAGGTTCTTTTATGTCTATCTCAAGCATGCTTGAATCCCTCCACTGTGCTTGCTCCCACCACCTTGTGGGGCAGGCCATTCTTTGTATCCAACACCCTGTCAGTGAAGAAGAATACCTTTCTCATATTTCCTTTGTCCTTCTCCCCCTCCAGCCTCATATTGTGCCCCCTTGTTATTGTACTCATTCTATACTGAAATATGTCACCCGCTTACACTCTATTTATGCCTTAAAGATACTTGAAGGTCTCTATCATATCTCCACTTTGTCTTCGCTCCTCCAGACAAATACATATTGAGGTCCCTCTATGTTTCCTCATATGACTTGTGATGCAAGTCCTGTACCATCTTAGTTGCCCTTCTCTGAACCACTTCCACCCTGTCTACACCTTTAAAATGATGTGGCTGCAGAACTGAACAAAGTATTCCAGATGAGACCTCACCAGCATTCTGTACAGTGGTATCAACACCTCCCTTCTTCTGATTGTGATACCCCTCAGGGCACCCCAGCATGCCACTGATTCTCCTTATAGCCTTTGTGCATTGATTGGCCACTGCTAGGTCATCCAAGATGATAATCCCCAAGTATTTTTCTTCCCTAGCGACTGCCAGCAATCCCCCTCCCCATCCTGTAGCTCTCTGCAGGGTTTCTGCACTCCAGGTGCATGACTTTGCACTTCTTCTCCTTAAATCTCAGTTGCCACACTTTGGACCATTTTACCAGCTTTTCTAGGTACCTCTTCATTTTCTCCACCCCATCTGGTGTGTCAACCCGATTGCAAATCTTGGTGTCATATGCTAGGAGCCCTTTCCTTCCAGCCCTTCTGCAATGTCACTAATGAAGACATTGAAAAGGATTGACTCCAGGACTGATCACTGAGATACCCCACTGGTCATCTCCCTTTCCTCAGACTGGAGATCATTAACCACCACCCTCTGCTTCCTGCCCCCCAGCCAGTTCCTAACCCAGTTCCTGTGAAGAAGTTCTGCTTGAAGATGGAGCTCATGGCAGAGAAGTGTGCCATGACCACGATGTCCACAGGAGTTTGCATATCTGCATTGGCTTGAGAGATCCATGGCAATCAGAATCATGAGGTTGCATAATACACTGTGAATAAAATTGTTCACCCTGTATTTTTATAGTGTAGAGTATTTTTTTATTCATTTGTTAACCGGGTTGGTGCACTGGTCCAAAGACCTTTTTCAGGAATGGCCTGGATCAGAGACTGGTGCAATCAATGGCAAAATACAGTGAACAGCAGCAGTGAAGCATACACAAGCAAGTACAGAATCTAGTACAGTCAGACAACATACAGAGGTGGACAAATAATATTACAAGCACAGAGTGCAAGATACAACAAACAAGGGGGGCATTATACAAGATATATAAATACATAAATAGAGGCAAGGTATCAATGTCCTGTAACAATAGGTCATGTTACAGTTGTATGAAATGTGCAATGTTACAGTTATGTGATATGTGCACACAGCAGTCCTTTGGCTTTCAGAATGAAACTGTCATATGCAGTCTCTAGAAGTTCCATAATGCTATTGTGCCACAGAAGGGTACAATCACATACAATGATCTTTGAAATGTGTTACAACAACATTTTGAAAGAAATCGAATTCTATGCAGAGTAATTCTCTATTATACACCGTACATCAGTCCTTGGTAGATAAGGATGTCTTTCCCCACCTAGACAGCCTGTTTCCCCTACCTACTGTGATGCAACAGACCCTACTTATTTGCCGGCTTTATCCTCACTTCTACTGCATCAATGTTCCAGTATGCATCTCTTATGCATTCATGAATGCCAGTGTCATTTCTGACCCTGCCACCTCTGGTCTGAGGATGTTCAGTGCATTCACCACCCTATTAGAGAAGAAGAACATTCACACATTTTGCCTAGGCCTGCCCTTCCCCAGCTTCATATCATGACCCCTTGTTCTTGGACACCTTTTAATCTGAGTATGCTTCCATCTTGAACCTTATTTATACCTGTGAGGTATTTGAAAGTCCTTATCTTTTCATATCATACCATATCGTATCCATAGTTACCTCTAGAGCGTATATATTGAGACACTTTAGTCTCTGGTCATAATTATTTTATAATAGCTGGTCAGTAATTTTTTACATAGGCAGACCAAGTTATAATTAGCCATTATAACCCATGTGTTATAATGGTGAGTACGTGCTAAGTCACTCAAGAAACAACCACTCCCTGATTGGCTGTTACTCTACTACTGGGCGGGGTAAACAGTTTCAGAAACATGGAGGCTTGTTATCCTGCATATTGAGGAGCTGCCAGACCGAGAGTCATCATCGTTTTTTTTTTTTTTAACCAGCTCAACATTTACAAACAAAATAAATCTATCTGGTTGATCCTGTCATTCATAACCCGCAGTGGACAACAACTACCAGTGGGAATAAGGAATGGCTCAGAGGCTGAAGTGCCTGAGGTATGCCCAATTGCAATCCAAATGCCAGCTCTGCAAGTCTGCAAATGAAAAAAATAAATACCAGATTAAATAGAAAAGCTTTACAAGAAAAAAAAAGCAAGGGAGACAAAGATAGACAGTGTGTGTGTGTGTGTGTGTGTGTGTGTGTGTGTGTGTGTGTGTGTGACTGACACATGAGTGAGACTCAGCAATACCAAATACACTTTGACAAACATAATTGCTGATCAGAAATTATAAAAAATAAAAGATGAGGAAGTGTCCTACTCGAATGCAATGGTCGCTCTCAGTGTGGGATGCTTTGATAACCCCTTCAGGCTTCGCTATCGTGGTTTATGTAGTGTCCCACACCTCGGACAACCATTAAATTCTCATAACACACACTTCCCCATCCATTATTCTATATGTTACAGTCACTGCACCATTTGTTTAATAATAAAAGATTTTATTATGATTTTTCAACAATGGAACATACAGTACATGAAGCAGAGATGACCTGGCATCAAATGTGGTAGGTAACAGTTGTATCTTTAACTGTTTGCAAATATAGGCATGCACTGAAGGAATTTTACACTAAACAGAACTCTACATTGGGATGATTAGTCCCTTTGTATATAAACCATAATCAGTAAGAACAGCAACCATTGCATGGTGAACCATACCCTCTAGCCCCGAGTCAATGAAGAAGTATGCAGCATGGGTATACATCAGCCTGGAAGTGGTGTGGGCTCATCTTGTTGAACCTTTACAGAAGGGAACTGAGCAAAATCCTGAATATTACCAGTCATTGCTGACCCATCTGGTGGGGGGCTGGCCTGATCCTGTATTATTAAGAGTGACCCCTTTCTAAGAACTTTCGTCCTTTAAGGACTGAAGTGAACCAGTTCGGGTGGAAGCTTAATATGGAGTAAGAGTGTTGTCTGCTTCAGAATGGTGGCTTAGGGGGTAGAGCATAGGTGTGATCTGAGATAAAGGCGCCATTTCTTGTTGTATACCCGTGTGTGGTTGGTGGTGGTGTATAATGTGGAATAAGACTGTTGTCTACTTCAGAATTGTGAGTTGCCAGATGGTGGGGTGAGGGTAGTGCATAGGTGTGAGCTGAGATACAGGCGCCATTTTTTGTTGTAAATCTGTGTGTGGTTGGTGGTGGTGTATGTCAACCAATCAGAATGTGCTAACTAAGCCACTGTCATATGACGTAAGAAGAGAGGGAAGTACATTCTGGCACCACCTCATCAGGATAGCCCTTTGGCTTTGAGTAGCACCACAATGAGCCTTTTTTTGGATTGGTTGGAACAGTTTGACACAAATGAGGTATTGCCTAAGTGGCTAAGGGTTGGGGCAGCAGAACCTTTTGTTTGCAGGTGCTTGGAGCAGTCCAAAATTACTCCTGTCCAGAAGGGCACCAGTATGGTACACTGCCATAGTACGTGCAACAGATTGGCCTGTGGGGCCTGCCATCTCCAGCATGTGGAATGGGGGATGGGTCCCATCTTTTGGAGTGTGTGTCCGGGGTATGGCACCATCCCAGGAGCATCTTAAGGTGCATATGCTGGCTCCTAGAGTCCCTGTAGACCACATGGGCATCCTTGAGGTATTGCCACCCGTCAGTGTCTGTTATCTTTATTTAGGTCCTGCTCCCATTGCACATTACCCTTAATTGTGGTATCGGGTAGAGAGTCCCTAAGCATAACATACATCTTGCCTACAGTGCCCTTTACTTTGCCTTGTTTATGCATGGTGGTCAGCTATTTCCACCCATCTCCCATAGGCACTGTGGCTCTGAGAGTCTTGGATGCATTCCTGATCTGGAGAAATCTCCAGAAGTCTGTTTTGGGTACTAGATATTGTGCCTGCCTTTGGAAGAAGGACATCATGGCTTCAGAGTCCCGTGCATAAAGATCTGCTATTGTACAGATGCCTGCCTGCTGCCAAGCCTGCTAGTTAATGGTTTGTCCCCCCCCCCCCCACTAGCACATAAATAATAATAAAGCTTGATTTGATCTGGGTTGCCCCAGAAGGTGCTGTACTGTGTAGGCGGTGCCCATAAGGGGGCTGGACATTGAGTGAGATGTTTGCACCTGTTTCAGGCTTCTCTTGTCTCTCAGATAACAGGAGGAAGGTGGCCCTTTGAGTGTCCTGCTTTGCTCAGTAGGTTCCCCAGACATTTGGATTCTGATAGGTCCATTTCCAGATTCACCCATACAGGGGTATTTGCGGTTTTAGGGAGAAACCATCTGATTGCTTGTGCAGCCCTATATGCTAGTAAATATCCCTGCAGCCAGGGAGACCCACTCCCCCCAGACCAGTGTGCCCGTAAGCTAGTTTGGGGTTTTAGTTACCACATGAACCCTACTGTCACCCTGCTGATTTTCAGAAGTTTGTTTGGTTGTATATGGATTGATACATTGCACGTGAGGTATACTGTCTTAGGCAGCACACACATGTGTACAGTATCTACCCTTTCAGGGATAGGTGTAGCTTAGTTCTTCTTAGTGTTTCTGCTCTGATGGAGGCTGTGATGGGTGTATAGTTTGCCTCAACCAAGTTCTTCCATAGTGTGGTGATGTTTATCCCCCAGTATGTAAAACCTTGGGGTACCCATATCACTGGCATGCCCTGTAGGCATTCCCTTGTGCAGGGCATGTTTATTGGTGACAGCATGCCACTACACCATTTTATTTGCCCTCCACTAGACTGCCTGTAACCAGTGCATGTCCATTTGGAGATCTGGTCTCCTGAACTGGACACGGTATCCTAGTTGAGGATTCATTAATTACTTAATTTACAGTGGTATGAACACCCACACTTCTTGCTGGTGACACCTATGCACAGCAACATCCCACTGGTGCTCCTATCTGCTTTTTCACACTGCTTGGCTTCTTCTAGGGCATCAGAAATGATAGTCCCCAGTTTCCTTTCCTTATTTGAGCTCACCATTGCAGTGCCCCCTTCATGTACTCCACCCCTTGGTTTCTATGCACCAAGTACTTGATTTCTCATTTTTTCACAATGAATGTATGGTGTATTGTAGAGTGCTGTTCTGTGTAGAATTCCATGCCTTTTAATATGTTGTTGAACCACAGTTCAAAGGTCATGAAATGTGATTGAACCCTTTTGTGTTACAACATCATTCTGAAAGATAACGAGACTGCACACCTCAGTTTCATTCTGAAACTAAAATAACTGCCACATGCACGTTTAACTCAGTACTATATACATTAAATAAAATACAGGATGTGCAACTTTGTTCATAACCAGTGTGTTCTGCAAACTCGGGGTTCTGATTCCCCCTGACATCTCAAGCTTTACTTTCTAGGTTAGAGGGAATAAGAACCCATCTGTGGTAGAACACACTGGTTGTGCATACTTGCCCATGCATTGTCCCGGATTCCCCCCTCTTCCCTCACAAAAGACAGAGACCATTGTTTGTTGTTGTGCTCAGATTGAAAATTAATTTATTTAGATTCATAATTCCATATTCCATTCCAATTCCTTTATTATCATATTTCCAACATTTTGTTTATTCCATCCATATATCAATCTCTGATTATCCTTCCCACAGGTGAAAACCTGGGTGCCTTCTTCTTCTCCTTTTCCGTTAGGTAACGGTGAAAACCGAGACAGCTTTCTCCTTCATCTTCCTTCTCTTCTTGTGTTATTCCTTTTTCCTCCCCCCCTCCTCCCCCCATTTCCCCCCTTTGCTCCTGCCATCCACCTTTGGCACTCCTTAACCATCTTATCACTTGCCATCCACCTTTGGCAGTCTGTAACCATATCATTACATGCCATCCACCTTTGACAGTCCAATTTGTCTGACTGGACGTGCTTGTCTTACACCTTAACAGACCCACCTACAGTTCCATCTTGACTGCCTTCCTTACTTGGTGTGCCTGACAGGGTGGGTGGGAGGATCAAAACTCCAGCAAAAGTGGCTGAGGCCCCTTGTGCTCTCCCTTAAAGTACCTCCCTTTTTCCCTCCCTTCCTGTTTGCCTGCCCATTGTTCTGACCCAGTAGCCCCTCCCTTCCCCCTCCCCTCTGAGCACAACCATCATAAGCATGAGGGAAGGGGTGCACCAGAACAACCTGGTCTGCCCCTTTAAAGGGGCAAACTCCATTGTCCAAGAATCCCCCCTTTTCCCTCACAAAAGACAGATACCATTGTTTGTTGTTGTGCTCAGATTGGCAATTAATTTATTTAGATTCATAATTCCATATTCCATTCCAATTCCTTTATTATCATATTTCCAACATTTTGTTTATTCCATCCATATATCAATCTCTGATTATCCTTCCCCCAGATGAAAACCTGGGTGCCTTCTTCTTCTCTTTTTCTGTTAGGTAACGGTGAAAACCGAGACAGCTTTTTCCTTCATCTTCCTTCTCTTCTTGTGTTATTCCTTTTTCCTTCCCCCCTCCCCTCCCCCCCTTTTCCCCACTAGCCAGTCTCCAGTTGCGTTGGATGACTGGCTTCCCCCTTAATCTAGGGTAGCATTCTCCCTTACTTCAGGGGAGCTCCTTTTCTTTCTTTCCTTCTCTCTATATTTTTTTATTTTTCACTGTTTGTCTGTCTCCTCCATTCTTCTATAAATTCCATCGTTTCTGTATTGAACATGTCTATGGCTATGTCCAACAGGTGCACCCTGTCTGACCTGTAGAATTCATCTACCCATTCTTCTACCCCCCTCAGTATCACCTGTCCTCCCATCTGCCTTACCAATGTTCCAACCCTCCTATTCATCTTTCTCCTGGCCCTTTCTACAGCTCTGTGGCTGTGCTCTTGTCTCCACAATCTCCTTGGTATCATATCTGACCAGGCGTTGCATACTTGTGGCCTCCACTGCCGTATTGCTCCTAAGTCCTTTTTTATTTGTAAGTATGTGTCCACCCAAGGCCTGCCTGCCAGGTTGTTGCCTCCTAGATGTATAATAATTAGGTCTTGCCTGGGCCGCTGTTCTCCGAGTTCTTTTAATGTGGGAAGCAGCTGTGCCCATCTCATCCCCCGTATGCCATGCCAAAACAACCTACACCTTCTCACATCTTGGTATAGCTGCCTTCCCCCAGCCTTCTTCTCTGCTCTCTTTCCAGCCCAATAAATGTAGGAATGGCCACAGATCCATACTTCCGTGATCCTCCCTCTACCTATGGGGTGCAAGCAAAATTCATTACTATACTTGTTCATAGCATCGTTCCCACATTCATCCCCCCTTATTATGCCCCCGCCCCGCCTTTTACCATTTCTTGGCCCCCCAAGCTCTGTGGTTCCAGCCAGGAGCCCTACCTTCCCCATATTCTTGTCATATAATATATATCTATATAGGTTTTTTTATTTCAGTGCTCTAATGTATCTTTTATAACTGATGATCACCAGCGTCCTTTTCAGTATCTCGCTCACTGCCGCCCTGCTGCTGCCCACTGTGAGGCAGCCCCAATCCACAGGAATGGGAAGAATAATTAGCTGGGTCTTCTCCATGAATTGCATGCCCTTTTTAAGTATTGCCATGACTTGGTAGCCAGTCACCCTTCTCCCATCACCGTGTACAAATAATTTTCCTGTCCTGTTCCACTGCTCTGCAGCGAAAACCCACAGCGCCTGTACTGGGCATATTGCACCCTCTGGTTGACCTTTCAGTGTCACCATGCAACCTTTTCCCTCTTGATCTGTCTTAGACCTCCTAATCTTGATCCGTATCTCCATCACCCCCCAGGTTATGTCACCCCAGTCTAGTCTCCCTTCCTCGTCCTCTCTCCCATGGCCTACCGCCTCACTCATTCTCATGGCCCCGCGAACATTACCACATAAATCGTGTGAAATAGCTGGGCCTCAGTCCTTGATCTGCAAATTGCTGGGAGCACATCCTTCAGCTTTATAAGCCACTGTTCCCCTATAGGCCTCCTACTATCTGCTAGTCCCTGTTTCAACCTGCTCCATCCTTGCATCATTCTTCTGATGAGCAATGTTTTTGTCAGGTCCCTCCACCCTTTCAGACTGCAGATAAGACTAATCCCAGCCAGATATACTCCCATTGTGGTGTGGGCTGTGCCTTTCTGCCACTGCACCACTGTGAACATTCCCAACTGCTCCTCTGTGAGTGGCCTACTTACCTCCATCTGGTGCTCTGCCCTGAATGTTTGAAACACTTGCCAGGCCCTGTCATAGGCCCTCAGAGTCTGAGGCGCCCATGAGCTGTGAAACAACAGTTCTGCTCCTTCCTGCCAACATCCCAGATGTTCGTTGGTATGGGTGTTTTTAGTTCTTCTGCTGCTGGTGCCAGCTTCCAAAAATGGTCCAGCTGCAGACGGGAAAGGCTGTCAGCCAGAGTATTGAGTACCCCTTCTATGTGTTGCACTCTAAATGACATGTTCAGTTGCAATGCCCTTAAAACCAAACGTCTTAATACTTGCATCACTGTGTCCGATCTGGCTCCCCTGTTGTTCAACACATCTACCACTGCTCTATTGTCACACCAAAAAGTCACTCTTTGATCCCATAATTGCTCCCCCCAGACCAAAGTACACACCCATATGGGCATGATGTCTAGTAATGTAATGTCTCTCACTTTCCCATCCTGCACCCAACTGGCCGGCCAGGTTTCTGCAAACCATCTACCCCTCATGTACTCCCCATGCCTAACCCCCCAGCTGCATCTGTGTAGAGATCAATGTCTGTGTTGTATAGCCACTCCTCCTGCCAGAAAGAGCACCCATTGTACTCCCTAAGGAATTCTTCCCAAATCTTTAAATCCTCCTTGACCTCAAGGTCAGGTCCACCCAGTGATGTGATCTGGTGACCCCTGCTGTAGCCCTGACTAACTCTTTGTGAATGTCCTCCCTGGCCCGATGGCCCTGCAGGCAAAAGTTCAAGTGCCCCAGCACCCGTTGTACCAGCTTCAGCTGTGCCACTCTCCTGCTGGTGTGTACTGTATTAGTTCCTTCCAGCTTATTGACTTTTTTGTCCAGTAGTCTAAACATCTGCCTCATGCCGCTTATCTCAATCCCCAGAAATTCCATAACCCCTGCTGGGCCCTCTGTTTTTCTGGGCTAGTGGTACCCTAACTCTGACACAACACCTGGAACTTACCCAGCATCCTCTGTGTCTCCCTTTTCCCTTTTCCAATGAATAGAAAATCATCCAGATAGTGGATGACCATCCCATAACCTGTTTTTTCCTGGAATATCCACTGCAAACTGATGCTGAAAGCCTCGAATGTAGCACATGCTGTGGAACAACCCATTGGCATTGCATTGTCAAAATAATATTTTCCCCCTCTTTTGAAACCCAATAGATCCCAATCTTCCCTCCTAACTGGAAGCAGTCTGAAAGCAGACTCAATGTCCGTTTTTGCCATCCATGCATCCTCTGTGGCCCAGATCATCCGGACTGCATCCTCTAGTGTCGCATAAGTCACCTTACTGTGTTCCTCACTGATGAAATCATTCACTGACTCCCCTTCTGGATAGGACAGGTGGCGAATCACTCTGTATTCCCCCTCCTGTTTCTTGATTACCAGACCGAATGGTGAGATAAGCATGCTTTGCAATGGGGGGTTATTAAACGGGCCCTCTACCCTACCCGCTGCTACTTCCTTCTCTATCTTCTGTCTCAGTACCTCATCCTTCCCTTTTACTGACCCAAGGTTGCTGGCCTCCATTGTTCGCCTAGATCCCATAAACTGTAATGAAAAACCTGTGCTAAAACCCTTCAAAATCATATCCCGCACTCTTGTGTCTGGATATTTGTCCATATGGCCTGACCGTACTTTTGATTTGATGGGGGTTCTGGCCATCCCAAACCATTCCTTATCCTGTCCCCTGCCCTTTACCCTTGGCCCCTCTATCTCTTCTTGCCTGACCTCTCGCCCTTCAGTGGCTCTGTCCCCCCCATTCACGTTCCCCCTACCCCGTCCTCCCCTGTTCCATGTTTGGCCTCTAAAGCCTTGGCCCTCTCAAAAAACTGTTGGCCTTGTTCTTGCCCTTCATGCCCTTGCACCCCTTGGCCCTTGCCATTCCCCACATTTGCTTGCCGGAGGGCCTCCCACCAGTATCTGAGCATGCATGCCAAAAGTGACATTGAGGCCAGGAACAAAAGGCTCTGTTATAAGCCCAGCAGCATCTCTGGGTCCCAAAACCCTTCTTGCTCCATTCCCCTTCGGGCTTGGACTGATCTGTGATGTAATCCGTCCATAAATCTATCTGCTTGGTGTTCCATCTCACATCCCCAAATGTTGCCATTCTCTGCCTAAAAGATTCATCATAGTATAACCACCCCATCCCACCCTTTGCCTTTGCCTTCTGTATTATCAGGGAATAAGTAATGAGAAGGATGCCTAACTCTGGCCTTTTTCCATGACAATGGCTGAGAAAATGAGCCAAAACCTAGAACCATCTATCCAAGTCTTCCCTTTGTGAACTTGTCCTCCTCTTTCTTCCTTCTAAAGCACTATAGCCGCTGCCATCTCAATCTTACCTATGCCCTCAGCTTCCCGCGTGCTAGCAGCGGCCTAGTGATCACCAAAGTGAATATGTCCACATATTCCCCTTCCAAATTTTTCCTTCGTGGTCAGTGGCACATGCTCACCCAATATCCTCATTCCAGGTGCACCCTGTCTCTCTTGTCCCTTTTCCTTCTCTCTCCATTCCCTGTTCCTTCCTTTCTGGCCCTTCTTTCTCCCTCCTGATCTCTGCCAGTGCCGATTCCATCTGCCCTATACTGCCTACCCCTAATGCTGTTACAATTTGCCCTATATATTCTTTTATACTGTCACCCACTGCGCTGGATGTGTTACCTGTGACCTTGTCAGGGCCGTCCTGCCTGGAGTCTTCTAAGGTTCCTCTTGCTTTTCCCAGTGACTGAGGAGGAAGGGTGAGCTACTGGGTTTTGGCGGGAGAGCAGCCCATTCCTGGGCATCATGACTGGAGTTTCAGCCAGGGAGGATCCCACACTGGTCTGGGTGGGGTGCAATTTGACACAGTGACCATAGGCTGCAGGGAGTAATAAGATCCGCCCCGTCTTGGCCGGCCCGCTACCGGCGGGTGCCTTCCCAGTACCACGTGGCCCTCTGGATGGTCGTTTTCCCTTGCCACCCCTTTCCTGTGCCGCCTTTCTTTTTCCCGGGTCTGCCTGGTTCCACTCTCCTCCACCAGCTCCCACATCCTGTTTGCTTTTCTGCTAATTCCATTATATCCTTGTAAACCTCCTGTTTTGATGGCCTGCTCTTCTTTGGTGCCATTGTCCTCCTTCTCTTTGCTCTGTGAAAACAACTACGAGAAGAAACTAGGTTAATTGTATATCTGTCCCATCTGGAACATTTTTTAAACTTTCCGCTGCACCCCCACCACCCCATTACGCAGCCTGGCCATCAGTCAAGGTCCCAATCTCTCTTGACCAGATCCTTGCTACTCTCCATCACCCTATTGTGACCAGTCCGGTACTCCATTCTCCATCCATGGCAAACCCCCACTTGTTGTGCCCTGCTGTCTGCCATGGGGCTTCCCATTGATCACAAACCCCCCCACCCCCCTTTAACCTTTTCCCTTTCCGCAGGCACCACTCACTGGCCCATTGTCATCCCTCCAACGCATCTTTGATAATCCCTCCAGCTGCAAAGAGAATAGGGTCTCCCCTGCCCTCACTTCCCTTGTTTTTGGTCTTTATCCATTTACTATTCTCACCTCATGCCAATGTCTCTGTAACCGGCCACCAAAAGGGGCTTGAAGAAAGATCCTCCACTTCAGGAAAAGAGCCCATGTTTTTAAAAATCCCCATATGGCGTGTACCAGCCCGCTTCGCGCCATGCTCCTAAGCCAATCTCGAGAGACACTATACTTCAAAAGAAACACACCAGCGTGCTGCTATCAGCGAGCCGAATATTGAAAGTGCTGTATTTTGGTGGCCAACCCGCAATGAAGAAAGTACAAATAAAACCCGCCTCAAGATTGACAACATCCAAATGCAAGACCACAACAAGCCAGCCCTGCAAATTATTACTCCCTCACGATCGCAACATATATGGTGCTCAGCAGGCAATCAAACATTTGGTTCCTTAACCCAGTGCTTTTGACTTAACAAGAAATCTGATGAGGGTCACATTAAAATGGGCCCCTTACAGATCCACACTGCAACCTTGAGGCGCCTCGTTGCTACACACATCACAAACCTCGCAAACGCCACACCTGTGTGTGGCGTGGTGACGACACCGAGTAACCACCACTGCAGGCCCCTCCTGGCCTGCTCTGCATCCTGACCACCCAGACAATTCTACCTCCCTGAAAGCAGGACGCCACCGTCTGCCCACCCCCACAGCAGCGTGCCTTGTGCCACACTTCTCCACCCTTCTGGCTCCTCCTGGCCTCAAAGCCTATCATCAGGTCTCATAATCCCCTTGCCCGCTTAACAGCGCAGGCCCCCATCGCACCAGACATATCCTAAGCGGCATCGGGTGTCTTAATTGACTGAAATGGCGTGTGGCGTCCACGGCTATCCTCCGCTTCCAGCCTCACTAGGCGCCTGCTCCTCAACTCCTGATCACTATGGAAAATCCCCACCCCAGTCATCACAGGCAGAAATGGACAAAATGCTGCAAAGTGCACCCCTCAATTAAGTCTGCACTAGCATTCAAACAGTCCACCCCAGCCATCGCAGGCAGAAACGGACAAAATTGCTGTAAAGTGTACCCCCAATTAAGTCTGCGCTAGCATTCAACGGTCATGATCATCAACAATAAATTCTCCCCTCCATTGGTAGCCAATAAGTATAACACGCCATGTGGTCCTGACCTACTCCCACTCCCTCATCCGAAAACCAGCCTCTTCAAGTCAGAGAATCACATTGTTATAGGTGAGAAAAAACAAAGTCAGTAAACAAGCCTCACGCAGCCATCAGCCGCAGAAAAGACACCCGCCCTGTGGCCCTGGCCTGGTCCCGCTGTCTCCTTCCCCAACGCCTCTCCTAGGCCCCACGCAGCCTTTGGCCACCGGAAAGACGCCCGCCATGTGGTCCCGTCTTGCTCTTCTGTTTCCTTTTCCTGGAGTCTCTACCAGGCCTCCCATTCATCCCCATAAACGCCCCAATAAAGGGGCACACCATTATTGAATGCACGTTCAGTCAGCATTTTGAACCATTTCTCCTGTAAAAAGCGGGTTAGTATCCTGTGCATCTCCTTGGATTCAAACCATCCATCCTTTCCTTGCTGCCCAGAGAAACAAACCGAGGAAAGATTATTTTATTTTTATTTTTACATTGGACGCTGGCGCTGCTACCTGGGCCTGGCTAAAGAGATTTCCACCGCCCGCTTCGATGGTCCTCCAGGCATCACAATTTTTTCTACCGGGAAGCAACCCAGCCCCACAGCCTCCCCAAAATTTCAAAACCTTCCATTCTTTCACAGCACCCCCCCCCCGGTGAGGCGCGTGCAATTACTCTCCCCAGATCGTCTCCCCTTGGCTTGCATCTCCCTCTCTACTTAGCATTTTGCTCCCTCTTGTTCCCGGGAACCCTCCTATTCCTTATCTATATGCTTTACACACTTATTCTTAAAACTGTATCCGTCTACACCCCCCTTCATCTCCTTCTTCTTCTTCATATTTTTTTTTTCTTACCTGGTGCCCAAAACACAGAATTCTGCCAATCTGACGTGCTGCAGTTGTTGAATCAAAACTCCAGCAAAAGTGGCTGAGGCCCCCTTGTGCTGTCCCTTAAATACCTCCCTTTTTCCCTCCCCTTCCTGTTTGCCTGCCCATTGTTCTGGCCCCTTAGCCCCTCCCCTTCCTCCCCCCTCCCCCTCTGAGCACAACCATCCTAAGCATGAGGGAAGGGGTGCATCAGGACAACCTGGTCTGCCCTTTTAAATGGGCAAACTCCATTATTCTCTGTTTGATGACACTCACTGGACAGCTCCTCAAGCTTTAATAGTTCTGTCTTCATTGTTCCATTCAGTTTTCTACCCCTCCACCTCAGTAGTGTCTACCCTGTGGTAGATCTTTGTCTTAACCATAAAAAAGCATATCTTACCTTCCAACCCCTCTTTATTAACACTGTTGATGTCAATAAAGAGTATAGGCCAAAGTACTGATCCCTGTACTCCCTTAACATCAGGCAAACACCTTTACAACCACCCACTGATGACAACTCCCCAACAAATTCTCTACCCAATTTAACATTTTCATAAACACTCCAAGGTTGCCCAAGCTTCGTTACTATTTTGCTATGTGGAAAGGTAGTGCAGGCATTACTGAAATCCAGGAAAGCCGCATCCACCACTCCACCCTGATTAATATTCCTCATCACTCCCTCAAAGAAAACTAATAGATTACTTTGATATCTGCTCCCCTGTCCCCCCAAATGAATCCATGCAGCCACAGATACTGCAAGCCACAGGATTCAAAATAGTCCACAACCTTTTAGAAACATAGAAAGATAGAATCTGAAGGCAGATAAGGATCACTTAGCCTACCTAGTCTGCCCATTTCCCTACCTAACAGATAAGCTGCAGATCCTAGTTAACCAAGAGCCTACTTCCTCCTACCCTCCAATAGAATTGCCTTATGTCTGTCCCATGCATTCTTGAATTCAACACTGTTTTTGACTCTACAACCTCCTCAGGTGGGCTGTTCCATGCATCTACAGCCCTCTGTGCGAAGAAATACTTCCTCACATTACCTCTGAGCCACCCCCCATCTTCAAATTGTGCCCATTTGCTCTTGCACATCTCTTTTTTCTGAAAGATGCTGCTGTACCCTCTTGGACTTTGTTGATTCCCTTGAGGTATTTGAAAGAATTCTAGCATGTCACCCCTCTCCCTCCTTTCCTTGAGACTATACATCATAAGCTCCTTTAGTCTTTCTTCATATGTCTTCAGGTGCAGTCCCTGCACCATTTTGGTTGCCCTCCTCCTTTTCCCTCAAAATTTTCTCCATTACTTTCACCTGCACCAAATTCAGATTGACAGGCCTGTAGTTGTCAGCTTACTGCCTGCTGCCAGCCTCCTCCCTGCTTCCACTTTTGTACAAAAGATCCCTTGGTGAGGGTACAGCTCTGCAGCAGTGCTAACTCACTTGTTACCTGATGTTGAAAGCATTTTGCAGGAAGGCAGTGGTGCAGAGCATTGCAGATGTGATGAAGAATGCACTTGAATATAGGGTCCCTGACAATTGGCCACTTTTGTCACATTCAGTTGGCACAGTAACCTAGAATACAATTCCTGGCTTTAAACATTTAGATTATTTTATGCTCTAACACAATACCTCACAACAATATCTAATTGGTATTCCTGTACATACTGATTTAATGTGAAAACATGTTTTTCCTGACATGTTATAGATTGCAGTATGGTACTGTGCGACCCCACCAACAAAGTCTGACCAAATGTCCAAGCAGTGTGCCACACTTTCAGTAAAAAAATACTTTGTATCACCACCCTTTAAGTTACACACTTTTAGCATAATTGTAAGTCCTCTTTTGGTTGCGTGTCCAGACACACACACACACACACACACACAGAGTGTCTCTTAGTCCTAACAAAGTGCATGTATGAATCTAATGTTTAGCCTGATGAGTTTAGCCTGATGAGTTCTGGTAGGACGAAACACATGTCTATGTCATCTGTTAGCACCCTTTGCAAACTGTGTGAGAGGCCTTTCAGCACCATGCAATTTTGCTTAAAATTGAACCAGCATAACATTCTGTGGTGATTTGCATATGCAGCCCATGATGCTTTGCATTGTGTGGGCATGTGTGATTTTGTATTTTCTTGAAACTTGGCTTCCCAGCCAAATGCCCTTTGGGGTAACCCTTACCTCAGTGTTTGCGCACAGAGGTTCTTTGTCTTTTAAATAGTTTTTTATTTTAATGGGTTCACCACAACATAACCAAGACACACTGTCTTAGGGTAGCTGGTTCATTCCACTGGGGTGTCAAATAGACAAGGCATACTGATGAGTCCTGGTAGGATGAAACACATGTCTATGTCACTGTTAGCACCCTTTGCAAACTGTGTGAGAGGCCTTTCGGCACCATGCAATTCTGCTTAAAGTTGAACCAGCATAACATTCTGTGGTGATTTGCATATGCAGCCCATGATGCTTTGCATTGTGTGGGCATGTGTGATTTTGTATTTTAATGTTTAGCCTGGTGTTTTTTATTTTCTTATTTGAAGCTAGCAGCAGATGTATTGAAGAAGACTCCAGTTTATTTATTAACCAGATATTTCTGACATATTTGTCATACATTACATAAGTGAATTCAAGTATGTCAGTAAGAGATCAGCCATTTTTCTGTTGTAACACATAGCAAGATTCTGAAGCAGTAAAACAAGCTTGCTTGTACCTGTTCCAGCCAATCTCATTGTACATGCAAATGAGGCACTTGTAATACAACCCCCTCATTCGTGGATAGCACTCAGAAGCTCTTTTTTACTCAGAAACTCTGAAAGCATAACGTTTTCAATGGTCTCTTGTCTAGGGTTGCCACCTATCCGGTTTTTGACCGGATAATCAGGTTTTTAGGGTCCTTATCCAGTCATCCAGTTTTGATTAAATGCAGTCCGGTTTTGGGGCCATTTTGAGTGCTCATATACTTTTACAACTGATGTATCAAATCCTTCACTGTTTTGGCTACATTGCATGTCCAGGTTACAAAGAAGTTCTGACAGCACAGTCATTCAGACCTGCCTTTGTTTGTAAGACCAGTCTGTCTGGGAAGTGTAAAGTATGGCCATTAAGATCATTAGCAGTAAATTAACCTAATCTTTTCCATTCTGGATTTTAAGTATGGTCTTTTACTGCTATGACAGGAAGTAGCTTTTACACCTTTATGTGCTCTCGTGTGTTTCTTTTTGTTTGTCATATATTCTGGTATGTTTTAGACCCATTTTTGTTAAAGTAATAATCTAACTTTTATTGCTTGTATCACTACATTTGCTCTCATTTTTTGTATTACCTGAACATTCCATGATGTTAGCTACACTTTTACAGGTCATTCAGATAAACCGCATGGAATGGTCTGTCTGAAATTGTGGAATGTCTTAGATATATGAAAAGAAACAGCAGTAGCTGCTGAGGTAAAGGAGAACACAGTGCAGTATTAAGTGTACCACAAGCACCAATAATTAAGTTGTCAAACATTTGTCAACACATCAGAATACATAACTGACATGGAAAGGAAGATGGGACAGTGTTTAAAAGAGGGCTGAGCAATAAACTGTGGATGAGCTTGGCACATTCAGCAGACCTGAGTTTGATTCCCACAGTCTCCACTTACATACTGTGTGACCCTGAGCAAGTCATTTAACCTTCCTGTGCTCCTGGGTCACACCTGTAAAATGGGCAAGGTGGCCTATGGGAGTTAACCTGGTTGCCTAAGAATAAAAATAAATAATTGAACAAATAAATCAAATAAATAACAGTATAAAAATGATTTCCTATCACTACTAATGTCCATTCCAACATTAAAAATGACTTTGGAGGAGGAGCAATATACTAGCCAATCATAAAAAGGGGGTGGAGCCAGAGGCGGAGTTTGGGGTGTGGTTTAGCATCCAGTTTTTACCTCATCCAAAGGTGATGACCCTACTCTTGTCTATAATGTTTTCAATGCTTCCTATTGGTATTTTACGTAGTTTCAACGGCTTAAAACAGTCCTGTCACACTGTTCACACAGTGTGTAATACTAATAGCCTTTATTTGTGCAAAGTGTATTTTTTACATTTCAAATGCTCTTAAACCACAATTGCTGACTGGAAGTACCATGACAGTGAATGCCTATGACATAGGAGAACTGAAGTAAGCAACACCCCCCCACCCACATTCCTTTGTAAATTAACCCATTCATCACTGACTTTAGGTACATTCTTGAAGGACTTGACAGAGCAACACAGAAGGGAGTATGTGCTGCACACACACAGGAAGTGTAACCAATTGTAAACAAAGCAGAGCACAAGTCTGGGGAACAACATGGCAGGCTACAAATGTAAACAGAAATAAAGAAGAAACCGGGCTCAAATGCTGCACTGCACAGCAGGATTTTAAACAGCTGTATGCTCAACAGATCAGAAGAAAGACAGCTATGTGGTAATGACTTTTTTATGTAGTACTGCTACCTTAAGAGGCAAGGATTTGTGCCTCAGCACTAGTCAAAACACCAAGCATAGGACAACTACCTCACATGCCCATACCACACACATGTTTCTCTCCTACATCATGGCAATACGTCAGCATGGCTCCACTCATGCTGCTGTAAAAATGAGCAGACTGGATAGGCCTTGCGGTCCTTATCTACTGTTAACATCTATGTTTCTTGACCAAGAAGGTTGTTTAGTTGAACAGTGTCTAAGGGAGGACCTATAAAGCATGGCATCACCTGTATATAAGGTCAACTTGGCCCCTCCACAATGTTGAGCAAATCATTAATAAATAGTGAAAACAGGAGAGGTCTCAGTATTGAACTGTGGGGAATGCGTTCCGTGATAGGGCATTTGTTGGACTTAGCTCCATGCCATCTGACAATGTGTGATCTGCCATCAAGGTAGTCCATGAGCCATTGAGAAGACAGATGATCAAAACCAAGAGATGTTAGTTTAGTGATAAGCTGCAGGTGATTCACTGCCACCATAATCACCGAAAGTAAATCATTGCTACCAACTGCAACTCACAATTACCCCTGATGGCCCCAACAAAATAACACTGATTTTATCTGCTCTCTTCAAACTGCCAACATTACAATTTTTTTCCTCCTTCAGGACTACCAGCACCATAACACAGGTGACAGTATACCTCTTTAAGGGGGGGGCATGCACACAACTACAGTAACTGCAGTACTATGTAGCAACATACTATCTCCATACCACAGCAGCGACGCCTACTGACTTTTATTGACAAAGTGTAAACTTTTTAATATATATACCTTCACATTACAAAATTAATAGAAAACAATACTTTAAATTATTTTTTTAATTCTTCAGTTGTATATAATCAAATCCAGTTCATTATAGCAATAACATACTCCAGGGTGAGGTATACTCTGGGATATCATCACTTCTAGAGTGGATGAGACACTCGGCCTGTGAACCCATGCCTCTTAGCAGACCTGAGACATGATGATACTTATTTATTCATTTGCTTTTGATAACCGGGTGGGTGCACTAGGCATAAGAATGCCTATTTTCAGGCACGACCTGGGAGAAAGACAGTTTGAAATTCAAATGAGCATACATGTGACACAGCACATGAGATATGTAACACAGTAAGGAGGGAAATCAACATACAATCAAACTTAAGGTGTAGAGAAAACATTGATTCAATATAACAATCACACTTAGGCTGTAGAGACAATTGTTCAGTATGAAGCAGTCAAAATACAATACAATTTTAAGCTTCTGATTGGTCAGTGGTCACAGTATACAGGGATCTTATGCAAGCACCACATCTCTGTATCAAAGTCCGGCACAGAACTGACCCACTAGCAGGAGCAACAGTGCAGCTTTCCTGAATCCTGCCTCCCACTATGTCACACACAATCACACCTACCCCAAATCTCAGTTTTTTAAATTATTCCTCACCCGCTATATCACATACAATCACCCCACTCCAAATATCAGTTTATAAAATGATCCCTCACCTGCTATACCACACACAATCACCCCACTCCAAATATCAGTTTATTAAATTATCCCTCATCCACCAGGTCACAGACAACCACCCCGCTCCAAATATCAGTTTATTAAATTATAGCTCATCCACCAGGTCACAGACAACTACCCTACTCCAAATATCAGTTTATTAAATTATCTCTCACCCGCTATAACACACACAATCACCCCACTCCAAATCTCAGTTTATTAAATTATCCCTCATCCACCAGGTCACAGACAACTATACTACTCCAAATATCAGTTTATTAAATTATCCCTCACCCGCTATATCACACACAATCACCCCACTCCAAATATCAATTTATTAAATGATCCCTTACCCACTATATCACACACACTCACCCCACCACAATTCTCAGTTTCTTAAATTATTCCACACCCACCACGCCACACACAATCACCCCCACTCCAAATATCAGTTTATTAAATAATCCCTCACCCGCTATATCACACACAATCACCCCCACCCAAATTCTCAGTTGATTAAATTATCCCTCACCCACCATGTCACACACACTCACCCCACTCCAGATATTTGTTTATTAAATTATCCCTCACCCGCTATATCACACACAATTACCCTACTCCAAATATCAGTTTATTAATTATCCCTCACCCACCAAGCCACACAAAATCACCCCACCCCAAATATCAGTTTATTAAATTATCACTTACCCGCTATATCACACATAATCACCCTATTCCAAATCTCAGTTTATTAAATTATCCCTCAGCCACTATGTCACACACAATCACCCCGACTCCAAATATCAGTTTGTTAAATTATCCCTCACCCGCTATATCACACACAATCACCCCACTCCAAATCTCAGTTTATTAAAGTATCCTTCACCCACCATGTCACACACAATCACCCCCACTCCAAATATTAGTTTATTAAATTATTGTTCACCCACAAAGTCATGCACAGTTCCTACACTCCAAATACCAGTTTATTAAATTATCCCTTACCCACCATGTCGCACACAATCACCTCCACTCCAAATATTAGTTTATTTAATTATCCTTCACCCACAATGTCACGCACCGTTCCCCCACTCCAAATATCAGTTTATTAAAGTATCCCTCACCCACTATATCACACACAATCACCACACTCCAAATATCAGTCTATTACAATTATCCCTCACCCGTCATATCTCACACACAATCACCCCACTCCAAATATCAGTTTACTAAATTATCCATTACCCACAATCACCCCCACTCCAAATATCAGCTTATAAAATTATCCCTCACCCACAATGTCACACTCAATCAACATCATCCCAATTCTCAGTTTATTAAATTATCCCTCACCCACCATGTCACACACAATCATCCAACTCTGAATATCAGTTTATTAAATTATCCCTTACCCACCATGTCACACACAATTACCCCCACCCCAAATCTCAGTTTATTAAAGTATCCTTCACCCACCATGTCACACACAATTGCCCCCAATCCAAATATGTTTATTTAATTATCCTTCACCCACAATGTCACGCACCATTCCCGCACTCCAAATATCAGTTTATTAAATTATCCCTCACCCACTATATCACACGCAATCACCCCACTCCAAATATCAATTTATTACAATTATCCCTCACCTGCCATATCTCACACAATCACCCCACTCCGAATATCAGTTTATTAAATTATCCCTCACCCACCATGTCACACACAATCACCCCCACTGCAAATATCAGCTTATTAAATTATCCCTCACCCACAATGTCACACTCAATCAACCTCACCCCAATTCTCAGTTTATTAAATTATCCCTCACCCACCATGTCACACACAATCACCCCCACTCCAAATATCAGTTTATTACATTATACCTCACCCACCGTGTCACACACAATCACCCCACTCCAATTCTCAGTTTAATAAATTATCCCTCACCCACACAATCACCCCCACTCCAAATATCAGTTTATTAAATTATTTCTCACCTGCTATATAAACCAAGGAAATGATCTTCTCTAGTAGTCCTCCTATCAGCACCCACCCTTCAATTCCAAATAATTTTATAGTTACCTCACTGGGAGAACCACTAGAAGTCGTTAATAAATTTAAATATCTTGGCTTCTGGATAGACAATAAGCTCTCCTTCAATGACCACATTGAGGACTTATCTAGGAGGCTAAAAGTACGGTTAGGGTTTTTCTTTAGAAATAGATCTCTCTCTTCCCTCTTGCTACCCGAACCAGGCTCGTACTGGCTACATATATTCCCCTGCTCAATTATGGTGACTTTATTTACACCTCCGCAGTGATCTCTAGCCTAAATAAACTGGATGTCTTCTACCACCGTGCCTTACAGTTCATCACCAATTTCCCCTTCAGAACCCACCACTGCGACCTGTACTCAGCTGTTGACTGGATGTCACTTCCCACCAGATGCTTGCTCTATGCTGGGATCTGGACCCTCAAGATACTTCTTCATAAACAGCCAAGCTATACATCATCTCTTATCCACATCTCCCGCAGTGCATATTCACTTAGGAAATCAAACTTTATCCTGCTTGACATCCCATGAACTCGTACTACATTTGGCCACCAAGCCATTTCATTCTCCCTCCCTACCCTATGGAACCAACTTCAATCCATGCTGAAACTAACCAGCACTGTCTCACTTAATCTCTACAAAACATTATCCTCATCCAAAATACAAGATTCCTGTTGCTGCCACTAAAGCCCCACCCACCCCTAGGTTAGTTCCCCGTGTTCCTATTGATAGTGTCTGGCCTTACCCGGGACCATAGCACTTAGGTCGCAAAAAGTAAAGTGCCTTTGCTTTTGACACCCAGATTTGCTTATTCTGCCTCTTGTCTCCTCCAATACTCCTATTTCTCCCCCTTACTCTCTTACCCCCAGCCTTTTCCCTTGTCTTTTATCCTCTACTCTACCTGCCCACTGTGCCTTCACTTTTATCCCCACACACTATACTATTTCTTTGAATGCACCTAGCTTAGTTGATATTGAAGTCGATGTTTCGTCCTGAATTCTACCATAAATTGTTGAACCGAGTTGTAACTAACTACTACTGAATTCTGTAAGCACTTGAATACTACTGAATTCTGTAAGCACTTGAATTTCTATTGAAATGATACCTGCATGTAGTGTCCTTATGTCTGTGTATGTGTTCTAGGACCTCCTTGTGAATGAGCTTGCTCAATGGAGTTTTTTCCTACAATAAACTTGAACTTGACTTGAACTATATCATACACAATCACCCCACTCCAAATATCAGTTTATTCAATTATCCCTCACCCGCTATATCACACAAAATCACCCCCCCAAATTCTCAGTTTATTAAATTATCCCTCACTAACCATGTCACACACAATCACCCCACCTCAAATCTCAGTTTATTAAATTATCCCTCACCCACCATGTCCCACACAAGCAACCCCACTCCAAATATCAGTTTATTAAATTATCCCTCTCCCGCTATATCACATACAATCACCCCACCCAAATCTCTGTTTATTAAATTATCCCTCACTAACCATGTCACACACAATCACCCACACCTCAAAACTCAGTTTATTAAATTATCCCTCACCCACCATGTCCCACACAAGCAACCCCACTCCAAATATCAGTTTATTAAATTATCCCTCACCCGCTATATCACACACAATCTCCCCCACCCCAAATCTCAGTTTATTAAATTATCCCTCACCAAAGAATTTTTTATTTTATTTAGTTTTTGTTATCCGTGTAGGTGCTCTAGCCAGAAAGAATATTTTCAGGCATGACCCGGGAGAATACAGAGACAAACTTCAAAGAAACATCTTGATACAATGTGTGAGGTACAGGAACATTATGATACATAGTACAAGTTACATAACAGCAGCAATGTGACAAAGAATTGGGGTAGTTAGACCAACTTAAGCATTTAGGTTAATGTAAGACAGAATACAGTCTGGTCAGAATAGGAAACTGAGGTAGTAAGACCAAGTACAGCATTACTATTTTCACAAGAAAATACAGTAGGGTCAACTTATGCAACCTGGCAACTACGCGATTAAATAAGGGAATAAGATGCGGTGAGAACGATAGCCACCGAGCCAAGACTGATAGGGGAGGAGCTTGGGAGAAAGGTGGAGAAGGATGATAGTAACCTGGAAGAGAGAAGGAAATGGGGGAATGAAATGATAGAAATGAGGAAGGATCGAAAGTTGAAGGGAAGCGTTTCACTGACTGGGGTGGGCCCTAGGCTTCATAGATGATGATGGGCGGAGGGTAGGGTTAGAGTAAGGGCTAGGGTGGTTTGAAGCAGGAGCATGTGTAGGAGGAGAGGAGGTAATGTGAAGTTCTTTCTTAAAGGAGTTATCGGATACAGATTGGCGTAAGATTATAGGAAGTGAGTTCCAGTAATACGGTGCATGGCAGGCAAAAGCACTACCACTTTTATTAGTGTGATGTCCCGGGATTAGGACAGGGATATGTGCCGCAGAGCACAATGCATAGTTGGTTTGCTGGTAGGGAAGGAGACAGGCCAAAGAATTTGGGATACGGGATCTGATAATGTTATCAGTAATGGACCCAAGTGCATAGGACCGTAGTTCAAGTGGTGGAAGCCATTCTAGATCCGAGTAGAGGAGACAATGATGTTTGATCCAGAGGGAGCTGGATGCAAAGCGACAGATGTTATTGCAAGTAACTTCCCACTTACGAAGACTCGAAGTGCTGTCGGAGGCATATGTAGCAACCCTCTAAGTGAGAGAGGGAAGTAAAATCCCATGGGCTATGGCAAGTCTTGCTGAGGGAGTGAGCGCAAATAGCTTGTCTGGTAGGCCATCCTGAGTTTGGAGTTAACCTGCTTACAGATAGTATGAATGTGGAGGTCAAAACTCAGGGATGGGTCAAGAGTGATCCCAAGATACTTGAATGAATGAACCACTCCAACAGATGTGCCATCAGAGGAGGAGACATTAAAGTGTGTTTGGGAGTGTTTGAGCTTGAGACTGGAGCTGAATAACACAGCTTGGGTCTTTGCTGTGTTCAAGACTAGTTTGTGATTTACAAGCCTCTGTTGTAAAAGCTGATAGTCACAGGAGAGTTTTGTGTTAATGTCCGCAATGTTATTAGAACTGCAATGCAGAAAAATGTCATTCGCATATAGTAGGGAGGAGGTAGGGAGGAGGTATTAAGGAGATTCGTGGTAATGCTATTAATGAAAATAGGGAAAAGCAGAGGCCCTAAGATAGACCCTTGAGGTACACCAATGTTGATGGTGGCCTTGTCAGAGAAGGTGGGGTTGAATTTCACGTATTGAGACCTATCCAACAGATAGCTATCAAACCATTTTACAACATTTTGCTTGAAGCCTAGTGAGTTTATGGTAGCAACGAGGATGGAGTGGTTGACAAGGTCAAATGCCTTTGTCATATCAATAAAAATGGCCCCGGTGAGCCAGCCAGAATCCATGGTCACAAGGGTGTCAGATGTGAGTTTGAATAGGGCAGTGATGGTACTATGACCCTTGCAGAAACCATGTTTCAAGAGAGAAACTCTCCAAAACCCAAACATTTAGAATAGAAAACAGAGCGTGTACTGGGGGAATGGTCTGCATCTATCCAGGAAGTGAATGGCAGTCCTCAGTGGACATTTTAAGTGTTACTTTGATGGGCATTTATGCTAGCCAAGGGTGGCTGGTGGAAGGCAAAGCAGTGGCAGAAACTGCCCTGTCCACAGGATGAGAAGGAGAGGGAAAAGAATCCCACCTGAATGAAAGGCAGCTGAGTAGCAAGATATCAGTATGGGAGGAAAGGGGAAAATATGTAGGCAACATGAAAAGGACAGGATGAGAGAACAGAGAGAAAATGTGGGAAGGAACAAGAGCTGGATTAACAAAATCATGTGCGCCAAAGTTAAATGTCTGGGAAATAAGATACCAGATGTAGAGGCCATCATGGCTTATGTAGATCTGGATATTGTTTCAATACTGAAATAAGGTGCACTGACAACCATGACTGCGAAATGATCATACTTGGCAACATAATGTTTAGAAAATGCAGGGTAGCAAGGAAAGGTAGGTGGAGTAGTGTATTTTGTTAAGGAAAAACATCAAAGCAACAGATGTACAGGGAGGATGGGGGGTCAGGTGTTGTGGGTCCAGCCTGAGTCAAGAAACTGAGCAACCATTCAGATAGAAATGGTATACAGACCTCCAACAAAGGGAGAGGACTTAGACAAATGTTGGAAGACATATATATAATGGCTAAGAAGATGGAGATGATGCTGGTAGGGGACTTTAATCTGCCAGATATAGAGTGGATCCTATCTGCTGCAGTGTCAGAGAGAAGCAGAAACATCTTGGACTCCCTTAAGGGAGCATTCCTTAAGTAGCTGGTCAGTGAACCCACTCAGAGTGGGCAATACTAGACCTGGTACTTATGAATAGAAACATAGAAACATAGAATTTGATGGCAGATAAGGACCGCTTGGCCCACCCAGTCTGCCCATTTCCCCTATCTAATGGATGAGCTGCAGATCCTAGTTAACCAGCAGTCTACTTCCTCTGTCCTCAACCCATAGAATTGCTGTGTCTGTCCCATGCATTCTTTAATTCCCCACTGTTTTTGACTCCACGACCTCCTAAGGAAGGCCGTTTCATGCATCCACAACCCTCTCCGTGAAACAATATGTCCTCACATTACCTCTAAGCCATCCCCCTTCTATCTTCAAATTGTGCCCCCTTGTTCTAGCACATCTCTTTTTCTGAAAGATGCTACCCTCTTGGACTTTATTGATTCCCTTGAGGTACTTGAAAGTTTCTATCATGTCCCCACTATCCCTCCTTTCCTCAAGGGTATACATATTAAGTTACTTAAGTCTCTCTTCATATGTCTTCTGATGCAGACCCTGCACCATTTTAGATGCCCTCCTCTGGACTGCCTCCATCCTGTCTATGTCCTAGCAGAGACTGGTTCTCCAGAACTGCATGCAGTACTCCAGATGGTGTCTTACCAGCTGTCTGTACAGAGGGATAACAACTTCCTGTTTCCAACTGGTGATGCCTCTTCGTATTAATCCCAGTATCCCCCAGCCCTCCTTACTGCCCTGTCAAATTGCTTGCCCACCTTTAGGTCATCTGATATGACTACCCCCAGGTAGCTTTCCATTTTTGTTGTTGTTAGTCTCTCACCCTCCATAGTGTACTCTTCCCCTGGGTTTTTGTTTACCTGGTGCCTTACTTTGCACTTCTTACACTGAATCTAAGCTGCCATACATCTGACCATTCCTCCAACCTTGCCAAGTCCCTTCTCATCCTTTCCATCCCACCTTGTGTATCAACCCTGTTGCAGATCTTTGTGTCATCTGCAAAGAGACATACTTTTCCTTCCAGTCCCTCTGCAATGTCACTTATAAAGACATTGAAGAGGACCGGTTCTAGAACTGAACCCTGCGGTACCCCACTAGTAACCCCCCTTTCTTCAGAGTAGACTCCGTTTACTATTACCCTCTGTGTCCTAGTCTCCAGCCAATTTTTTACCCATGCTGCCATCTTGGGACCCACTCTCAGGGTCTCTAACATGAATATTAATCTTTTGTGTGTGACTGTGTCAAATGCCTTTCTAAAGTCTAGGTAGGCTGTGTCCACAGCCCCTCCCTGATCTACTACTTTGGTCACTCAGTCAAAGAAATCTATTAGATTCGTCTGACATGATCTTTCTGCTGTGAATCCATGCTGCCTTGGGTTCTGTGCCCCTCTGGTCTCTAGGTACTCAATAGTTCTTTCCTTCAGAGGTGATTCCATCATTTTCCCTACCACTGAGGTCAAACTAACAGGCCTGTAGTTTCCTGCTTCTGCCCTGCTTCCACTTTTGTGAAGTGCAATCACATCTGCCGTCCTCCAGTCCTCAGGTACCACCCAATCCTCCCATGATTTGTTAAAGAGGGTAGTCAGTGGGGTCATTAGTTCTACCCTTAGTTCATTTGGAATTCTGGGATGAATCCCATCAGGCCCCATCGCTTTGTCCACCTTCAGTTTTAAGAGTTCTTTCAGATCTCTTTCTTCTGTGAATGGACTGGTATCAACCCCCCATCCAGTGTTTCTATTGTTTGGTTTAGGTACCTCCCCTTCTTCACTTGTGAATACTGAGCAAAAATAGTTGCTCAGTATCTCTGCCTTTTCTCAGTTATCCTCTTCCTACCCTCCTCTTCTTTATTAAGCCTCACTATCCCTCCCTTGGTCTTCCTTCACTCCCTGATGTACTTATAAAATATTTTATTCCCCTTCTTAACTGAGTTGGCTATCTTTTCCTTGGTTTGGGCCTTTACTATTCTGACTGGAGTTGTCAGAACTAGTTCGATAAAGATTCGAACCCTCCTCAAACCCTGGTGTTCGAGTTCTATTTTAGAACTCGAACACTACAGGGTTCACAAAAGGGTTCAAATCATTACAATTGCTGCCTGCAACTACCATCCCAACCCAACTCACCCGAGAGAGTCCCATTCCATCCCGACCCATTCTCAACTTCACAGTCCCATCCTGATCCCGGCACCAGCTGAAGAATGCAGCTGAAGTCACAGGGAGGGTTCCTTGGTGCTCTGTACCCCTCCCGCTTGCCAAGTCCAGTGCAAATAAATTAACATTTCAGTCAGTGTTGCCAGTGCCCCCCTTCCCCGGACAGGAGATTTACTCACTCACATCGGGATACAATTATGCCACCAATGGGGCCTGACGCACTGTTATCTCCTCCAAGCGGCAGCAACTGTTGACATTTAAACTTTAAACGGAAAGGGGCTGGCAGTCAGTATGTCTGGGAGGCAGGGTGGGGAGTCGGCTGATGAATATGGATGAGTGCCCTGCCTGCCGCACCACTGAGAATACAGAGCCTTGGTTTTGCATCACATGACTGCATTTGGAGTGGTCATGTGATGCAGAGCCACCGAGGAGAAGCACAGACAGCGCAGAAGCCAGGCACTTTCCTGCATCGGTCAGAATGAGAGGCTAGAGAGTGTCTGGCTGGTGATGTGTGTGTCAAGCAGCGCAGATTTTTTAGAAGGCAGTGGGCAGCCTGTTCAACATCTCCTCCTCGGCACTGGCACATTTGGGAATGTGGGGGACTCATGGGCTTGGGGAGGCAGCAGCAAATTTGAACAGGGTAGAAGAGGCTAGCATTCTCATTCTGCGACCTAGGCCGTGAGGGTGACAAACCGGCAGGCAGGCCAACACTCGAGTAGTCACTGTGTCTGATTTAGGGTCAATGTAATTTTAAGGTAGCTGCAGGCAGCTTGGACAAGGGGGCATAATAAAAATGATTGTGATGAGGGGGGAAAAAAAAACAGGGACAATGTCCTGGTGGGAGTTACAACTTCTGTGTCTCGGGACTGATGGCTCAAATTAGCTGCTGTAACTTGAATAAGGTTTAGTCAAGTGGGGATAAAGTTGATGACTAATTTCTGGTCCATCACTTGACTGCAATATTAAACAAACTTACATGGGGCTGATCTTTGGGGGGGGGCTGAATTTAGCACAGCTAAGGGAATGCAGGTGGCCTACAGATGAGACTGCATATTAAATAAACAACATACAACATGGGAGCTGATGTGCTGTGTGTATCATAATGGAATATGATTAAAAACAAAACAGCAAAGGTATTGTAGGGGTTCATGGTAACAGAATGTGGATAGATCTACAGCACAGAAAGGTGAGGGGAGAAAAAAAAAAACTTGAATTCAGCTGAAATACCTGGGATTTTGATGCATTTTGTAACAACAGTTATTGCCTAAAATGCACGAAACTGCACCATTTAACTCCTAAATTTTCAAACTATTCCAGGGGGGCATACCCCAGGCCCCCATAGAAGTGATTGGGAAATCCCCCCCCCACCAAATCCTGGCTATGCCCCTGAGTCACTCCATCCCCCTCCCACGACATCCTGACTGTTACAGTATTATTGATGCCATGGGGGGGGCAGCTGTTCTTGCTTGCGCAATCACTCCCGGTCACAGTGTACCACCTGACCGTCTACTATGTGATCAGGTGGTGGTCAGATAGAGTTAGTGAGCCTCATGGGATTTAGAAGTGGCTAAAGTGCGGCTGCATCACTGGGGCTCCCTTCATTCCGTCACTGGCGGAAAATAGAGAATGAGGGAGCGCAGCCTGTGAGCACTCAGAGTGACTGCGTCACTGGCTCACTGTGATTTTTAAAGTTGTGGGCTGGAGCAAGTTGTTAATAAAAAACAGAATTTCTGTGGCTGTGCCATTAAATAACTGAAAAATAAAAATAAAGGGGGGTTGGTTGGGGAAAAGGAAGGGGAGAGAGTCAGGGCCAAGGAGAGGAAGGAAAGGGTGAAGGCGGTAACTGATGGAGTGGTTGGGAACTGTCCGGAGGAGTGGATGATGGACTTGGGGGTTGGGACTCAGGAGGGAGGAAAAAAATGGATTAAGAAATAAAAAAAGTTTAAGTAAACTTGTCTTACACAGTACTTAACTTGCAGACTGCTGCCTGCATGTGTGTGTGTGTGAGAGAGACACTCTCCTGTGACACTCGTGGCACTGTTGGGAGGATGGAGAGATCACACTTGCTTGAAGAGGGGTGAAGGAGATCATATCATATTTTTATTTTTCCCTTGTGTGACAGAAAAAAAAACAAGTTAAAAAACTTTACTGAGTGTGATGAAACTTGTTCAAAGCCAACAAACAGAAAAAAAAATCTAGTCCCACGAAAGAAAAAAAATGTCTGGAGGACAGGAGTCTCAGTCTGGGCTGTGCTTTCACCCTAAAAAAGCTCCTGATAGAAGACCCATTATGGCATTTTTTTTTTGACACAGTACTCCTGTGTTGTGTGTTTCTTTCCACTATGTCTTCTGGGCTATGGCCAGTCAATTACCCTGCTGCTGTGTGCCCTTGGACTGCACATTACCCGGTGTGTGTTACTGTGAGAAGCCCAGTGGCCAGTTGTGTTGTGGCATTATCTTTAAATACATGACAGAACCCTAGAAATACATTATGTTAACTGCAAGTAAAGAAGTGTCGCTACTAGGAGAGTGGTGCTTGTAAAGTCCCAAAAAGTGTTCAGTCAAAACAAAAAGGACTAAACTCTTTTTCAAAATGAAGTATCCATATGCCAACAAGCATTTTGTGGTGAAAATAAACAATACATCTGGTGTAGCCTGGGAGACTACCACAGACCAAAAAACGTTTCCCATTCGAACTGACAAAACACTCAGTTCGAGTGTGAAATGTTGGTCTGTGGTAGTCTCCTCAGGCTACACCAGATGTATTTCTTAATTTTACACAATAAGTTTTTAAAAAGAAGAAATCAGATGGTATACGAATACTTCATTTTGACAAAGAGCGCTGAGTCCTTTTTGTTTTGACTGAAATACATGACATTGTTGGGAGAAGAGACAGAAAAATCTCTTTCCCTGTATTGTGTGTGACTCCATCTCCTATGGTCAGCCCATCACCCTGCTGCTGCATGCCCCTTGACGGCACTGTACCCTACCCAGTGTGTGTTACAGAGAGAAGCCCAGTGGCCAGTTGTGTGGTGGCATTAACCTTACATGACAGAAATGTAGAAATATAATTCTCATTCCCTGGGTTGTGTATGTGACTCCATCTCCTGTGGTCAGCCCATCACCCTGCTGCTGTGTGCCCATTGACTGCACTGTACCCTACCCAGTGTGTGTTACTGCAGAATGTCCTCAAGTTCAGATTTTTTATTATTATCTTCATTTTTGGCAGCACAATTAAAAAAATAGGGTTCGAGTTCTAAAAAGATTAGAACCCTAGAACTTTTTCAAAAGTTCTAGACTAGAACTAGAACCCAGAACTTCAGAAGGTTCAGACAACCCTAATTCTGACTACCTACGAACATACGAACATACAAACATACAAATGTGCCAGCAGAAACAGACCACCCGGTCTATCCAAGTCCTGGTATGCAGCTAGCACCGCTAGTTTGCAGCTGCCCACCCCCTCCCTTTGTCATCCCACTGCCACCCCCTCCCCCACCCTCACTCTCCCCTGTTCCCTGTCCCATGCCCTTTTGGAGCTGTTCACAGATTTACATGATACCACCCATTCTGGTAGGGCTTTCCATTTTGCTACCACCCTCTCTGTGAAATAGTGTCTCCTCATTTCCTTCCTAAATCTTCCCCCTCTATTTTTAACCCATGCCCCTCATTCCCCTCCTTAACTTAAAGACCCCATCTGCCCCATACTTATTGATTCACCTCAGATACTTGAATGTCTCTATTATGTCCCCCCGTCCCTTCTATCCTCCAGGGTGTACATATTCAGGTCTCCCAGCTTGCTATCATAGTCTCCCCTCCATTCCAGATATCATCTTTGTTGCCCTCCTCTGCACCCCCTTCCATAGCCTGATATCATGCTTTAGCTATGGCCTCCAAAACTGTACACAACACTCTAAGTGTGGTCTTACCAGCGACCTGTAGAGGGAGAAGGTCACCTCTCTTTGCCTGGAAGAAAACCCTCTCACTATGCACCCCAACATTTTGTTTGCTTTTGCAGCTGCTGTCCTGCACTGGGCAGTGTTGTTCATGGTCCCTGTTACCATTACCCCTAGGTTCTTCTCCTCCTCAGTGATCTCCAGCTTAACCCCCCCCAGCCAGTATTCCCTCCTTGGGTTCTTCACCTCAGAGTGTATAACCTTGCACTTCTTTGCATTGAACCCCAGCTGCCACCTCTCTGACCACTCTTCTAGCTTGCTAAGGTCCCCCTTCAGCTGCTTCCATCCCTCCTCTCCATCCACCACTGCTCCAATTTTGGTGTCGTCAGCAAAGAGACTTATCTTGCACACCACCCCATGTGCAACGTCTGATATGAAGAGCCCAAACAATACTGGCCCCAACACAGAGCCCTGTGGCACCCCACTCATCACCAGCCTTTGAGAGTTGAGTGATCGCCTCTCACCACTACTGGTTGTAGCCTCCCAGTCAGCCAGCTTGTAATCCAGTTCATTTTTGCCCCTACCCCAACACCAGTTAGCTTCCCCCCAAGCCGCCCATGAGGCACAGAATTGAAAGCCTTGCTGAAGTCCAAGTAAAGAACATCCGCCGCATGACTCCTATCCAGCTCACCTGTCACTCAGTCATAATATTGTATCAGGTTGGTTTGATAAAACTTCCCTGAAACAAAGCCATGCTGCTTCACATCCTGGAGGCCATTGTCCTCCAGGTATGACACCAGTCTTTCCTTTAGTATTGTTTCCATGAGTTTGCACACTATGGAGGGGAGATTTACCGGGCGATAATTACCCGGTTCATCCCTCGGTCTGTCCTTGTGTAATGGTACTATATGTGCCATCCTCCAGTCCAGTGGCACACATCCCGACTCCAGTGAGGTGCTGTACAGATCCACCAGCAGCTCCGCCAACACATCCGCCATCTCCCTCACTACCCTGGGGTGGATACCGTCCAGCTCTGGTGCCTTGTCTACCTTCGGTGTTCTCAGTCCTTCTAGGACTCTACTTGCCTCAATTCTTCCATATGTTGCCTCCTGTCTCCCTGTCCCCACCTTCCCAGCCCATGGTGGTAGCAGTCCCCCATTTTCTTCCATGAACACTGAGCAAAAGTATTCATTCAGTGCTTCTGCCTGCTCCTTCCCCTTTTCCGTCCTGTCCCCACCACTTTTTATCCTCACTATGGTCTCCTTGCACTTCCTTTTCTCCCTGATGTATCTGAGAAAGTCTTTCTCCCTCCTCCTCCGTTAATTCCCTGTGCTAATCTCAGCTCCCTCTGGGCCTTGGCTTCTCTCACTTTTCTGGTCACCTCCCTGGATGATCTTGCATACTTTTCTCTGTCCCTTTCCTTTCCCATCCTCCTATACCTCTGGTGCGCCTCTCGTTTTGCTGTCACCACCTCCACTACCTCGCTGATCAACCAGCATTGTTTTCTTGCTCTGCTCCTCTTACTCTGTCTCTTGGAGCAGGCTTCTGTTGCCTCTGTAATCTCCCATTTAATAACATCCCTTTTCTGCTCTGCATCCATCTCCTGCCTTTTGCCCTCTAGTTTTTCTTTCAGTGCTTCCTGCATCCTCCCAAAGTCTGCCCCTCTGAAGTTTACCACCTGAGTAACTGATTTCTCTGGCTCCCTGCACATCATGATATTAAACCACAACGTTTGGTGATCGCTGTCAGCTAGTGGGTCCTCCACCTTTATTTCCCTTACTGCCTCCCCATTCAACAACACCAGATCTAAAGTGTTCTTTACCCTAGTAGGTACCCTAACCAGCTGTGTCAGGAGACCCTCCTGGATCGCGTGTAGGAGCACTTGCTCCCTAGCACTGGAGGTGACTGGAATGCTCCAGTCAACCTCCGGCAAGTTGAAATCCCTAACGATGACCCCCTTCCCTTTTCTACATACCTTTCTGATTTGTCCTGCTAATTTCCTGTCAAGCTCCTCAGACTGGGACGATGATCTGTATACCACCCCAAACCTCAGTTTCCTACGCCTTAAGTCTAGGAGTTGCAGCCAGATTGCCTCTGTTCTCCTTTCTTCCCCCTCGTCCCTTGTGCATTTGATCCCATCCCTCACATAGACTGCCACCCTACCGCCCCTCCCTTCCTTACGGTCCTTCCTGTATGCTTTGTATACTGGCATTGCCAGATCACAGTTCCAGTGCTCAGTTGCCCATGTTTCTGTGACAACTGCAATATCCACCCTCCACACTGCTAAGAGTGCCTGTAGCTCAGCTGATTTATTGCCTAAGTTTCTTGCATTCAGTGAAACCACCCTCCATCCTGCCCTCTTCCCTTCATTGCCCTCCGTTTCCTTCCTTCAACTCCCTCCTTTTTCAGCCACCCTCAGTCCTTCCCTGCTAGCCTGGGGGGTAGGCTGTGACTCCTCTATATTGGATCCCTGCCTACCTGCTGTCCACTTGCCACCCCTATCTAGTTTAAATCCACCTTTATCGCAATGTATCTCCCCAGTCTTTGCTTTAATACTTCCTTCCCCTCTCCACTCAGGTGTAGCCTATCCCTTGCAAACAGATTGTTATTATCCCAGGTACTGGCCCAGCTAACCACAACCTCATATCGCTTAGTTTGACACCATTCTACCAATCATGTGTTCAACTCCCTAATCCACTCCTTTCTCACTGTGCTTGCACAGGGTAGTGAGAGCACCTCAGAGAATGCCACAGACTCCCCAGTCTCCTCACACAACTTTCCCACTTCCTCAGTACTCTCGTTTGTTACCTTCACCGTTTCCCCTGCTAGGTCATTTGCCCTCACATGTACCACAATGTGTGGTTTCCTCCTACCCCTCCTTATACACCTTAAGATTGCCTGTCCAGCCTTGTCTGCCTTTAATCCTGGTATGGACTCCACCGTATCTGACTGTGCCTCTCCCCCTTGCTGCCCCATCTGATCCCCTAGAGTATGGAGTCCCCCAACACCAGTACACCTCCCTCCTCTTTCCTTGTGCCTGTCACCACCACTCCACCCAGCTTCTCATTTCTGGGGCCACTCAAGATGGTGATTTTACAATGCATCCCAGTATCTTCCCCCTGCCCTTCTCAATTGAGACTCCTCCCCCTCCTCCTGTTTGATTGCCAACCTTCCTTTACCTCCTCACCTCTCCAAGTATTATCTCCCCCTGCCATGCCATACTCATTCTTTCCACTAGTAATGCCCCTCTCTCCCTTCTCTTTGTGCGTACTATCCCTTGTGCAGTCTCCTCCAGCATCCTCTTTCCATGTGTTGCTAGTACAGCAAACATTTTCCCTCCTCCCTTTGCCTTATTGTGTGTTTCCTACTCCCTCCCTCCCATCTACTACTGCTCCTCTTTTTCTCGGTCATATTAGAGTCCATCCATCATCAGCTGGCTTCCTGTCTACTGTGCCTCCTCCCCCGACCTCTCCCTTACCCCACTGTTCCTTCTCTGTGGTGCCTCCACAATACTATCAGATGTCAGCCCTCCTACTGACGCAATCCTCCCCTCATCCCTCAACCTCCCCAGCTCTCTACCAAGCCACTGAACCTCTTCCTCAAGCCTCCTTAGCCTGTGGCATATTGGGCACCCTCCCAGCCTCCACAGTATGTTCATCTGCATTGCTGCCACGCAACCATTGCACCCTACAATCCTACCCATGGTCCACACTATCTACACAGCCTCTCCACACCAACTCTCCCTACAGCAAGTAGAATTAACTAATCCTAGCCCAGCCTCTAACAGAAATTGTTATCCTAAATGCCCTTGCATGCAGCTTAAGACAGCCAACTACAGTGCTAACTGGCAACCACAATCCTACTCATCAGGACTATAGGTCTACTCATACGTTGTATATATTTATATGTCTTTAAGACTTAGCTCATATGGATGTTCCTTGTTTCCTTCTTCCTGGTCTGTTCTGAGGGCTCAGATCAGTTTGCAGCTCCCCAAACTCCTCCCTCACATCCTTCAAACCCAACCCCCAGTGGTATTTCAGTATTTAAGAAAGGCTGCTGGAAGGGGTGGGCCTTCCCTGCTTCCTTCTGCTTTAATTGATACAGTTCTCTGTCCTGCTCCTTCTGTGATTCCTTATATTTCCTGAATGCTATTTTTTTCTCCCTAACCTTCCCTGCCATCTCCTTTGAGAACCATAGTGTTTTTTTACATCATTTTGTTTTGTTTATTTGCTTCACACAAAAGTTTGTTGCCTTAGTGATGGCAGTTTTGATTATTCCCCATTGTTCTTCCACCCCTCCTTTCTGCCCATTTGCTAGTGCATTCCTTATGGACTCACCCATTTTGGCAAAGTCAGCCTTCCTAAAGTCCAGGACCTTTGCCTTTGTATAGCTTGACTCTACTGCTGTGTTTATCGTGAACTATACTATTCGATGGTTGCTAGTTTCCAGATGGCTACCCACTTCTACATCTGTGACCCTCTCTCCATCTCCATTTGAGAGTACCAGGTCTAAGATTGCCCCCTAGTGAGTTGGTTCTGAAACTAGTTGTCTAAGGGATGCCTCCTGCAGGGTATCTAGAATGACCTCACTCTTAGAAGTGGCTGCTGAAAATACACTCCAGTTAACATCTGGCATATTCAGATCCCCCATCAGCAATATCTCCCCTTTTTCTGCCATTCTAAGGATACTTTCTATCATTTCCTTGTCTATTTCCTCCACTTGAGATGGGGATCTGTATACAACCCCTGTGTGGATTGTGGTGCCATTGCCTGTCTCCAAATTGTCCCACAGTGCTTCCTCTCCTCCCTGTTTACCCTTTTGTTCTGTTGCTTTGATTCCTTCCCTTATGTAGAGAGCTACTCCACCTTCTCTTTTACCCTCCCTGCCCCTCCTGTAGATAATGTATCATGGTATGTTTACATCCCAGTCATGATTCTGTGTGTATCATGTTTCTGTGACTGCCACGATATCCAGATGTTCCTCGTCCATCAAGGTCACTAGTTCAGGAAACTTATTACCCAGGCTATGGGCATTGCTACTCATTACTCTCCATTTTTTGACGGCTTTTCCTCTTGTGGTAGTAGTAGTAGTAAAAGTTTATTTTTATACAGGTAAAGATGGTTTACAACATCATTGGGTCATAGACCCTTTTTCAAGATGTACCTGTTTTCCTCATAAATTTTTAAAAAGCACTTAAAATACACTCCATACATTTAAACTACATACTTGTTACACGGTTTCACTAGACAAACATAGTTTATATAAACCTACATACATGGTACACAGTTTCACTAGACAAACATGGTTAAATGTTAATCTACATTTAAAAAAAATCACATTTCTACGTAAGACATTTCCTTCAGAATCATTATTTTCAGTTTACGATGTTATGTCTCCCAGAAAACTTCTTTCACCCATTACACATACATCTTATTTGCAACCCTTTATCAATTCCTCTCATAAAAAGTTCACATTTTTGAATCTGCTTCAATTTCAAATCAATAGGTGCCACAAATTTATAACTTTCATACCAAAGGTCATTTCACCATATTTATTATTTATTTTAGGCATTACATATTTACTTCCCCCTTTATCTCTTAGATTATGTTGATGTTTATGCTTTAAAGACATAATTTTATCCATAAGATACTTAGGACTTTGTTCATGTACTACCCCATGTATTTGTTTCAACCATTTTGGTCCCTTTTTTGTTCTAGATGTTCCCATTTTAAGATCTTAAACATTTCACAATGATGAGTGTAATATTCACAATTTAGTACAAATCTAGCCAAATTGTTATAAAGGACATGTATTGCCCTCAGATTTGATTTATTTGACATACCATATATATGAATCCCATACTCTATACAAGGAATAATCAATTGGTTTACTATATCCTTCCTCGTTTAATAGTCCAAGCAATATTTAGAACCATGAAAGGCCCCTAATTTGTTATTTGTTTTATTAACAAGATTTTTTGTATGAGTATTAAAACTCAAATTACTATCTACAATAATCCCTAAATACTTACATGACTCATCCTGGTTTAAGGATTCATTTTAGCCTTTTTTATTAAGATTTTTGGAAAATTATTTTATTTCTTCCTATACTATGAAATACCATTGAATTTGTTTCTTTACTATTCAGTACCAACCCCGATCTATATAACCATGCTTCCATCCTACTAAAGTCATTCTGTAGAGTTTTCTCCATTTCTTGAGTTGTAATTCCTCTAGCCAGCAGAACAGTATCATCTGCATACATACTCAAAACTGAGTTTTGTACCACTGTTGGGAGTTCGTTTACATACATTAAGAACAACAAAGGGCCCAAAATCGATCCCTGGGGGAATCCCCTACTTACAAAAGCTGGTTTAGATGAAATTTCATCAGCAAAAACTTGTTGAACTCTGCCTGACAAGTAAGAATCAAACCATGGAAGAGTTTCACTATCTATTCCCAATGTAGCCCCATCCCTGCCCTTACTGACTTTGCTTTCTCCATTTACCCCAGTCCTGCTTCCTACTGACCTTTCTACCTTGGTTTTTACCTCATTCAGTACCCCGTTCTGGAAGGGGAGGCTGGCAATTCCCTATTGCTTATCAGTGCCTCCCCCCTTGGCTAGTTTAAAAGCTTGCCAATGAAGCATTTAAGCAGATCACTGAGGAGAATGGTTCCTTTCCCAGACAAATGCAGACCATCATGCCAGTATAGCTAGATATCCCTCGAGGTGGAACCCCCAGTCCCCAATGAAGCCAACCCCAATGCTCTATGCCAGTTTTTCAACCATTCATTGAACTGCATGGTGCAGAGTACCCTTGCCTCACCCATACCATAGACAGGCAACACCTCCGAGAAGGATACTGTATCAGTTACTTATCTATGGCCCCTCCCCAACTCCACAAACTCCTCCTGCACTGCTGTAGTCCCATGCATGGCCAAGTCATTTGTCCCTAGGTGGACAAAGACATCCAGCACTGTCTCCTGTGCAGCTGCTGTCGTGATCCTTAGAATCTGCTTCCTGTCCCTCCAAGCCATGGTGCCAGGCAGACACCTTACTTCACTTTCCCTTGCCCCACCAGTTCTATCCCACTGATAACTGAGTCCCCCACCAGGAGTTGCTTCCTTTCCCTGCTGTGTTTTGTGCCACCTTCCTGTGGTCCTCCCTTGTGATGGTTGCCAGAAACCTCAGTCTCCACCCTGTGTGCCTCCGTAGGGGAACTATGCTCCACCAGAATGGAGTATGGATTGTGGAGTGGTACATCTGAAGAGGTGCACCCCTGTTCCACCACCATCACCCTCCCTGAGCCCACTATGGTCCAACCACTGCTCCTTCTTGGCAACCTCTGAGGCAGAGATGGTGGCCTGCTGTTCCCTCCATGGGGGGGTTCCTGTACTCCTGTATTCCTGTCCAGTTTGACCTGGAAAAGGGCAACCTCCTCCCTCAGAGCATAGAGTTGCCTGCAAACAGGGCAGCATCTCGTCCTCCAGAAAGTCTCCCGGAAGACTACTGCCCCACAGCCAGTGCATTGCACTGCTCCCCACATGTCTGTCTTTTTTTCAGTTTGCCCTGTGTAAATTGTTTCTTTCTTTCTTTTTTTTTCTATATAGTGTGTACGGTTTTGCTGTCAATGCTGTGTGCTGTGCTGGTAAGGATATGACAGTTGTATGACCTCAGAGGAAATGGTGTCAGAACCTCTGGTATAAAAGAAGTGACACCAAGGGGATGGGGGCAAAGGGGGGGTTGGACCTAAGCCGTGCTCTCCAGACACAATCAACTACAAGCTCTGACCCGCCACTGTGATGAGTATTAACCTTCCTTTCAGCAAGACATCCGGCACAATGAGTTAACAGAGAAAATACCCAGCAAAGGAAAAAACAGAAAAATCAAAAAGTTCAGCACAACACAGGTAAGCCTCCCTGACCCTATACAACCTGGTGCTGTGTGCTCTGAAAGCAATCGGGGAAGACAATCTCCCCCACCTGAGGCTCTGTCTGGATTCAAATATACAAACTGCAGCCTTTGCTATGAAAACTAATTGGCCACCACCACCAGTAAATTATTTAAAAATAGTTTGTTGCAAACTGTCACAGAATATTAGTAGACAGTCCAGTTACCCACAAGAGAAAATCAAATATGCAGTATTTCGACCCTTCTGAAGTTACTGACAAGATAAGCAGTTTTGAAAACCTTACTTGATTTAAAAAAAAAAATAATTAAACACGAAGCGACACTAATGTAAGAATACAAAGTAAGGAACACCTCCCTCGGATTTAACCAAGAGTAAGATTTTTTGCAGATTTCTAGTCCAATATAGTATCTCCCATGCAGCTCTCAGTTGTTTCAAAGCGCATCCTGTTCCAACTTCAAGAAGATGGGCTTCTGTCTGAAACTGTAACACACCAGTAGTTTATAGTAGTTTGAAACATGGCATAAATAAGCAGAGAGAGAGAAAATAAGAGAAATGATTGGGGAAAACTAACCACATGATTGATTTTCAACCATGCATTGATTCCTTAGATATGCATGGTGGAGTAGTACCTAGACCAGCCACAAAACCTCTGAGTGGCATACTAGAGCAGCCCACCCACCCACTCAGTGGACATTGGAGGGATAGCAAGGGTCAAAGAGATAGATAGTGATAAAACAAGATGGAGAACTGCATAAGCACATTTGCAATTTGTGGGGTGCAAGGGATGAGACAGTATGTGAAGAAGTATTTCGAACTTACTGCAGGAAATGTCAGCAGCTGTAGGAGAGACGAGTGGTGGAAGGAGAGCAGTGAGCATGAGTATACCGACGATTCAAGCGGCACATCGCACAGCGATGTGAAAGGCATATCTGATGGCGTTGTGCGTGTTGTTGTGCAAAAGACAGAGACATGGAGAAACACTGAGTGCATATTTACAGTAGTAGATGGAGAAAAAGCAGAAAACGCACCAACTATGAGCAGGAGTAGCACAGAGGAGTGGTGGAAAGAAAGCGGTGAGGGGGAGCCAGGCAAGGAGGTAAGCCACACCCAAGAGGGCAATGGGACGGGTACATCTGAGGATGTAATGGGTCCTCCTGTGAAAAAGAAACAGAAAAGGAAAAATACTGAGTGTGAAGTGAAAGTAGGAGATGTACAAAAAGTAGGAAGACATCTGAAGATGTCGAAGGAGGAGCTAGATGAGCTTAAGAAAAAAAAATGCAAGACCAACACGCATAAATCAATGGCGTGTGTGTGTAATGTATTCTCGGACTGGCTGTGAGCAAACAATTGTTGTATCAATATAAGTACAGTGCCAGTAAACACAATAGCAGAGCTACTAAGACATTTTTATGGGACAGTAAGAAGCGAGGAGGGTGACGCCTACAGCATCAGCTTGTCTATCTCACTGCACGCAGGACTGAATCGCTACATCAATAGTGTTGAGGTTAGTCAGAAAATCAACATAGCAAAAGATGTTGAATTCCGAGGAGTGAACAATGTGTTTGTGGCTGTATTAAAAGAGTACCGGTGGGCAGGGAGGGACACCGCATCCCATCATCCTCGCATCACAGATACTGATCTTCAACTAATCCGTATATGTGCAAAACTAAATCCAGAGTCTCTGTATTACATGTTACAGAGGCTCTGGTTCAAAATGCAGCTAGGGCTGGCGAGGAGAGGAAGGGAGGGTGTAAGGAATTTGAAACACTCATTATTTGTACTGAAAGTAGATGAGTTTGTCAGAGAGTTCATATCTGTTGCATTCAAAGAGGCAAAGAAAAATCATTCTGATGTCAGCAAGCCGAACAAATAGGCCTGTTGTGACATCTTGTACTCTATGGCAGACAGTAGGAATTGCCGGTTTCTATTTTCAAAGAGTATTATTTCCAGTGTCCCCCCGATGCTACAGCATTCTACCTTTACCCTATTAAAATGCTGGATGAGTCACTGAGAAAAAAATAAATCTGGTATTCGAGACAGCCAATGGGGAGAAATTACTTAGGCAGTATGATGACACAAATTTCTGTGGATGCAGAACTGTCACAGCACTATTCAAAGCATTCTGTCTGCTCAACAGCCATACATATCCTGTCAGAGGCTGGTCTCACATCTCAAGAAATCATGTCCGTGACAGGACACAGATGTGAGACCAGTCTCCAAAATTACTGGTCGCCCACAGTGTGTGACCGGCACAAGTGGTCCAAAATTCTAAGTGGCCACAAAGCAGTGAAAGGAAGTGGGACAGGAACCAGGAGCTGTACAGACAGCATCACAGGAGCAGAGAGAAACAGCATCTCTGAGAAAAGAGCTGTTGAGCCATATATGGAAGATGCACAGATCAGGTCGCCAAAGGGGATCCGTAACCACCGCCACCCGCTAGTACACGACATCTGAGCACAGTAGTACTGACAGTAGTACAACAGCCCACAGTAGCGCAGAGAAACAAGCACCCATCACCAAGAGTAACCAGCATGAAACTCCCCAGGAGAGGATAGGTAGCACAGAAACGGATAGTCAGCGAAGCGGAGTGTGTTCAGGAAGTACTAGAGCAGAGGAGATCTACCTGAATAATCCCTTCCAGATGTCAAGGTTCACTATCAATGGCACTGTCAATTTCCACTATCATGGAAATGTAGCACAGTATGTCCGGTCAGACAACTGCCATTTGAAATGGCAGCAAGCGGAGAAGAGAAGTGAAAGGAGCTTGCAACACATGGCACATGAGAAGAATCGTGCAGATATCCTGGCACAAATGTAAATGATAGGCATATTGTTGTAGTGAAATAGCAAGTAGGAAATAAAAAAGTTATGCTACTGTTGATCACGCCATAATCATTAGCGGTATACAGTGTTTGTCATCATTTCAACATGCAAATTAGTATGTAACCCCACAATGCATAGCAGAAAGCCATGTAAACAGCTGACAAAATGAGGTAAAATAAAAATGTTGTGCCACGTAGAAAAATGTAAACAAGCAACACAAAGCAACAAAAATCCATGATAATCAAACCACAATATAAAAAAAATTCTAAGTTTATTAGTAGGCATGTTAAAAAGTGTTGGGTAAGAAACAAGATGTGTAAGCCTCTTAATAAGACATTTTCAAATAAACACACACTATTACTGTGAGACGTGTGTCCTTGTATTTATGTCACAGGTGTAAAATAAATCACCACCACTATAACCTATTGATGCATCCATGTTACAAGTGCATTAAGGCACTCGAAAGGAGGCATTTACAAGGAATTAATGCATGGTTGGGTGGTTTGGAGCACTCAGCCTTCAGCCTTGTGCACCAACCCTCCACAACCATGCATTAATTCCTTGTAAATGCCTCTTTTCTCATGTCTTAATGCTTACTTGATCAATTCTGGAAGACTCCATCCTGGACAATTGGCTATGATGCAAGCCTCCCTGACCCAGTGCAACACTTTGTGCAGACAATTTCTCCCACCTGAGGTTCTGTCTGGATTCTGCTACTGCAAATCAGCAGACCCTGAGGCTTTCTTCCCCTGTTGAAACTGCTTTCCCATTTGCAAATTATACTACACAGCCACTAGAGGGCTACAACAGCTGTCTTCTGTTAAAGGGGAAGCACTTTATATTTACTCCTTCGTCTTCTGCTCCAGTGGACCTGAGATACCTCTCTTTCTGAGGACCATCCCCAGGGGGTTTCTGACTGTTTCTCAGGCCAAACCATGCTCATCCACTAAGGCCACAAGAATTGAATGCCTTCCCCCACTCCCATTTCATACTGGTGGAGCAGGGCCAGAGACAGAAACGAAAGTTGCAGACCAAGCTTGCCACACCGGATTACAGTCTTGAACCACCTCACTGGCTCAGCTGCAAAGTGTTGCTCCACAGGTACATTCAGCACCAAAACCATCTCTCAGCCAACAAAGGATTTTGAACTTATGACACCTGATTGCCGATTGGTCTAGGCTTCCAGTGACTCTCTTGGGATTGGCTGGTGCTTGTCTTTCAGCTCTCCACCTAAATTTCTATAGCCAAATCATAATTCCTCTTTGACTACCTTTGCTTCTCTGCCTAGCCCTCTGTGTGATAATTACACTCACTTGTGTAAACATGGCTCTTTGTTACCTGTTTGAGATGCTCCTATTACTTCTACTCTTACTTTGCCTTAACTGGGTTGTTATATCTTTCCCAGGATCACATCCCTCGAGTTCTTCAAATGCCCTACATGCTGATTTCAGTTTCTCTAACCTAATTACTGCATCTCAACATATGCTTGCTTTTAAGCACCTCCAATTCTCTAAGGGCTGTACCTTTTATGCAGTGACCACACTTAAAAAAACCCTGCTGAGTCAAGCAGTTCCCCTTTACTGTTTGGCTATCGCAAATTATGGTTCCTCGCCATCTTAGCTATCCTTCTTGCAGGGGATGTTGAAATGAACCAGGGTCCATGTGGCCTCTTCTCCCTGGCTGGCATCTCCACAATTTCTAGCAAAGGGCTTTTCATTGCCCAAATGAACATCAGAAGACTCTCCCGAAATTTCAGTGATCTTGAGGCTTGGGTGAGTGTCTACAAGCCTGACGTACTCTGTTTGTCTGAAAGGCGGCTAAAGCCAACTATCCCTGATTCTGTATGCTCCCTGACTAACTACTCCCTTATCCGTAGGGATAGACTATCCTCAAAGCGTGGCAGAGGGGTTGCCATGTTCTATAAAGATCATCTAAACATCACGGGCACCCTGTTCTCAACATCCTCCGCCTGTAAGTCCCTTCACACTACTCTCACCCTGGGAGCCAAGAAACTCCACATTGTCTGCACCTACAATCCCCAAAATGGGGCACTGTAGGCCTGCAGGACTTATTTGATCAGACCTCTTTGCACTCCAAACATAATGAGGTCATTATATTGGGTGACCTTAACTAAAATTGGCTAGGGACTGCCCATAGCATGCTGCTCTCTCTGGTACAAAATTATAACCTTCACCAGCTGTTAACGGAGAATACAAGAGTTACTCCTTCACTAAAATCCTCTTCCCTTATTGACTGGGTATTGGTAAACTGTCTGGATCATGTACACCAATCAGGCATCTTGGCAGATTCACTTACTGATCTTTCCCCTGTTTTCTGCATCTGGAGTACTGAGGCTGCTCCAGCCTCTCCACCGTGCTATGTCACCTTTACAAATTTCGCCAACTTGGATATTGAGGCTTTTTGTCATGATGTCTTCAGGATAAACTGGTCTGGTATTTACCCTTCCCATAATATTGAATCTGCACTAAGTATCTTTCTTAATGAATTCCTGGCCATCCAGAACAACCATGACCCCAAGGTGACACGGAGGGTGAGGGGTAAACAAACAAGATGGCTTCACAAAGACTTGCTGAAAAATCTATTTTCTAGGAACAATTGCTGGAAAAAGTACAAGGCCTCGGGACTACAATCTGACTATGCTACCTACAGAACCCTACGTAACTTCTGTAAAAAACAGGTCAGAACAGCTAAGAGTGCCTTTTGCAAATAATTGCTGCTGGGCTCTGCTGGGGACCCTAGGAAATTCTGGGCCCATGTCAAGACCTTTCTCCGTGCATCCTAGTCAACTAGCACCAGTGACATGGTTTTAAATGGAATACATTGCAATGACTCCAACACCATTTCTAATTCCTTCAATCAAATGTTCTTGAACCTGTCTCAGTGTAGCTCTGCCTTCTCATCTCCCCAGGCAGCCTCTCTGCTTGCAACATCAGCACAGTCCACTACCCCCAGCTATCCTTCCCAACAAATGTCTTAAAATCCCACGTTCTACTTCAAGGCAATCTCAAGGACTGAGGTCTTAAAACTATTACGGACTGTCTCTGACAACACTAGCTCTGGATCAGATACACTTGAGCCTCGGCTCCTGAAACTAACAGCACCATACATAGCCTCCCCTCTGGCTAGAATTTTCACCTAGTCACTCTCTAATAGCCAAGGTCCTGACCTCTGGAAGATTGCTCGTGTAACACGGTCCTTAAAAAAGGTGATACCAAGGAGATTACTAACTACAGGCCTATAGCCATCCTATCGGTCCTTTGTAAAATTCTGGAAAAATGTGTTGCAAATCAAACCATTGAGTACCTCACAAAGTACAGCCTTCTCTCTGACACACAACATGGCTTCTGTAAAGGTCACAGTGCCTCGACAGTGCTTCTCAAATTCACTACTGATGTGTTTACCAGTATGGACACTGGCCAGCTGACAGGGGCAGTTTTTATAGACTTTACAAAGGCCTTTGATCTTGTTGATCACCCCCTGCTCCTCTCCACTCTTTGCAACCTGAGCTTTTCACCCCCAGTTGTCGCCTGGTATGGAAGCTATCTATCAAATAGAACTCAGATTGTGAAATTCAACTCCTCTTTATCTGATGATGCTGCCATCAATACTGGGGTTCCCCAGGGCTCTATTCTGGGACCTCTTCTTTCTCACTTTTTATCAATAACATAGATGAGGTTTTTCTTTTTTGCTCATCTATTCTCTATGCAGATGATCTTGTACTCTATTCAAGCTCTGATAAGGTCACCAGCATAAATGCATCCCTTTCTTCAGATTTCACAAATGTCCAGAATTGGCTTTCTGCACATAAGCTTGTACTTAATGCTAAGAAAACCCAAGCAATGTTACTTTGATCTGCGCATAAACTTTGGACATGTCAAACTCCCCTTTTGGTGCAAGACCGCAGTGGCACACAAATAGAATGCGTTACGTCTTTTAAGTACCTGGGAATTCTTCTGGACCAATCCCTGGACTTCAGCCTGCATATACAGTCTGCCTGCAAGGCAGTGAATGCTAAACTGGGGGTTGCTTACAAGTCCAGTTTCATGTTGACTCCCTCTGCTAAACTTGCTAATGCCAGAGGCATATTACTCCCTGCCCTCACCTACGGCATGCCGACCTTTGCTGCCACACACAAAACCATCCTTCATAAGTGGGATGTCACTTATAATAATATCTGTCGATATGCCTCCTCGTCACCATAGCTTAAGCACCACTGCCAACTGTACAGGGACCTGGGCTGGTTATACCCCTCAGCTTGCTGTCAATACTCTCTTGGCTCCCTGATTGACTCTATACTCAGAAACCAGACCCTTTCAGTGCTTGCAACATTGCTGGTACCTCAAACCTCCTCCTATAGACTGCGATCGGTAGATAAATCCCTGCTGAATGTACCTAGATGTAAAACATCAAAAGACTCTGTTGCCTTCAATCACTCTGCTCCTAAGCTTTGGAACTCTCTCCCTCAAGCACTTCAAATATCTGGATCCCATGACAGCTTCAAAAAGGAGCTGTGCTTGCATCTATCCCTTTCTGATCTCTGCACTTGTTTTAATCCTCCCTAATCCACTCACCCACCAGATGCTGCCTAGCCTAACTTTAACCTTCTTACCTCATAGCACTTCTTACCCTTACTATCTCCTTGAGAACTAATCTACCCCAACTCCCCCCTCCCCCACACCTGAGTCTTGTTTTAGAGGACGTGATTATACATCCTGCCCAGTCAGGAATTTGCCTTTGCCTTGTTTCACTGCCTATTTGAATCTTCATTGGTGTGACTAATTGGAATAATATTTCTTTGATGCTATGTTGAGGTATCTCTTCCTAGACTGTGTAGGCTTTCTCTGCCTAAAAATGTTATGTGAATTGCATTGATTTGTATTGTCCTGGCTGCATGTATTCATTACTACTAACTGTTTTGACCTATGCTATTGTAATTTCATTGTACCCATGCTATGTACCTGTCTTTGATTGTTGTACTCTCCCGGGTCATGCCTGAAAATAATTTCATGGGTAGTGCACCTACCCGGTTAACAAAAACTAACTAAATAAATAAATAAAATACACAAACTGCAGCCTTTGCTATGAGAACGAATCGGCCACCACTACCAGTAAATTATTTAAAAATAGTTTGATGCAAACTGTCACAGAATACTAGTAGACAGTCCAGTTACACACAAGGGAAAATCAAATATGCATTATTTCAACCCTTCTGAAGTATGACAAGATAAGCAGTTTTGCAAACCCCCTTTTTGATTTAAAAACTAAAATAATTAAACACAAAGTGATACCAATGTAAGAATGTAAAGTAAGGAACACCTCCCTCAGATTTAAGCAACAGTGAGTTAGCAGGTGGTTAGGAGGAGCAAATCAGGTGCCCCATCACTCTCTGCTCTCCAACACATTACCTCCAAAAACCATATAAACACTACAAACAGGTATCTGCCTCTATCTCTGAAATCAAATAAAGAGGCAGAAGACACTGCAGAGCAGGACACTGCAGCACAGGAGCTAGCACAACAATACTCACCCAAATCAGGAACCAAAACTAAACAAGCACAAAGGAAATCCAAAAACTTCTGATCATAGGAGACTCCATGATTCGGGGAGTTGATACCCATCTCCAGCTCAGGGTGATGGTCAGATGTCTCCCAGGTACATCAGCATGGAGAGACACTGACCGCATTGCTAAAATTGTTCACAAAGCAGGAGAAAACATTGATGTCCTAGTACACATAGGACTATCGATCTGCCAGCCGGTCAGTTGTGGAGACCAAGGAACACCTGACTAGGCTGGGTGACAAACCATCATCTATTTCGTCTGCATCTCCTTCTGAGATCCTGCCAGTCTGGGAGAAGGAGCAGATGGACGGAAGGTCAGAGAAGGGAGATAGGGAGCTAAACACGTGGCTCAAGGACTGGTGCCAGGAAAAGGACACAGATTTGTGGGGAACTGGCAACAGTTCTGGGAGCGAAAGTTCTTTAAATTTGATGGACTGCATCTGACTAAAGAGGGAGTCAGTGCATTGGGGCAGAAGTTTGACGTCTTTGCAGAATATTTAAACTATAAATGGGGAGAGGGTGCAGCACCCCATCGTCGAATGGGAAGAACACCCTCCCCCTCAGCTAGTGGTCAAACAGGAATTCAGTGTGTTTGCTGCTCATTTGCATCACCAGGTAAGAAAAAGGTTTGTCTCCCCATACGATGCACAAGGGTATGCCAAACTTCACCCAACAACTAACACACCAAAATCTGGCCAATGGAAAATCATGTACTAAATGCTCACAGCCTGGGAAATAAGATCCCAGACCTGCAGGCAATAATGTCAGAGGCTAAACTGGACATAGTAGCAATTAGTGAGACGTGGTTTACCAGTAACCACACTTGGGAGACTTCAGTACCTGGCTATATATTGTTCAGAAGAGACCGAGGTGCAAAAAGGGGGGGAGGGGTGGCCCTGTATGTTAATGAAAATATCAAAGCTACAGAAATTCAGAATACACATAAGGAGCCAGAAGAACTGTGGGTCACCCTGGAAACAGGAAATGGACAGCCATAAGAACTGGGGTTGTCTACAGGCCCCAGACCAGAGGGAGGACATAGACACATTACTGTTAGAAGATATACAAAACATGACAGCTAAAGGAGGTTCTGATAATGGGAGACTTCAACATGCCAGATACAGATTGGTCAATACCAGCAGGAACATCTGCCAGAACTAGACTCATAGTGGATTCCCTGCAGGGGAGGGCCTCAAACAACTGGTACAGCAACCCACAAGAGACAGGGCTATCCTAGATCTAGTACTGACTAACAAAGAAGGGATCACAGATCTCCAGGTAGAAGGTCACCTGAGGCCAGTGACCATCACATGGTATGGTTCAATTTGGCTACTACATCTAAATCATCCCATTCCAAAGCAAAATATGGGACTTCAGAGGAGCTGACTTTGATAAGATGGCCAACAGAGTTAAGCTAGCCCTGGCAAAAAGAAACACAGGTGAGGAGGTACAGGCAAAGTGGGCAAGCATTAAGGATACAATACTTGAAGCAACATCCCATTGTGTTAGACAGAAAAGGAAGTGCAAAAGAAGAAGGAAACCACTTTGGTTCTCAAATACAGTAGCAGAAAAGGTCAGAGCCAAAAGGCTGGCCTTCAGAAAATATAAGGGAACACAGCGGTATGAAGATAGGAGGCATACCAAACTGCCCTAAGGGAAGCAGGTAAGGAGTAAGGCAGGCAAAGTCCCAAACTGAGGAAACACTAGCACGAACAGTAAAGAAGGTGACAAGACTTTCTATAGATACATTAGTGAAAGGAGAAAGTCCAGAGGGGTATTGCTAAGCTTAATGGAGAAAAGGGAGCATGTGAGGAGGAGGACCCTGTAAAGGCATCTATCCTAAATAGATACTTTTGCTCAGTATTTACTGAAGAGAAGGTAGGCAGGGCCCACAGCTCAGCATCATGGACACAGGGGGAGGGAGGTGAGCACTACTCCCTTCACAAAGAAAGGGTCCTACAAGAGCTTGCTAAGCTCAGGTGGATAAGGCAATGGGACCTGATGGCATACATCCCAGGGTACTTAAGGAGCTAAAGGAGGAACTAGCAGAGCCATTAGCAGAATTGTTTAGTGAGTCTCTGAGCACAGGAGAGGTCCCAGAAGACTGGAGAAGGCTCATGGTGATCCCACCCCACAAGAGTGGTAGCAGGAGGAGGCGGGAACTACAGACCGGCCAGTCTTACCTCAGTAGTGGGCAAGATTATGGAGGCACTCCTTAAGGAAAGGATAGTGCAAACACCTGGAATCCATAGGGCACAGGATCCAAGACAGCATGGGTTTACAAAAGGAAGGTCCTGTCAAACTAATCTCATAGATTTCTTTGACTGGGTAACAACAGTGGTGGACCAAGGGGGAGCAGTTGATGTCGCCTACCTTGACTTCAGCAAAGCTTTTGACACTGTTCCACATAGAAGATTGATAAATAAGCTAGGTAGGCTCGGGTGGGTCAGAAGTTGGTCAACTGGGTGGCAAACTGTTGACTGCTAGAAAACAGAGAGTGGTGGTAAATGGTATACAGTCAGAAGAGATGCAAGTCACAAGTGGGGTACTCAGGGATCAGTCCTGGGGCCAGTCCTATTCAACATCTTCATTAGTGACCCGCAGATGGACTAGAGGGTAAGGCTTGTCTGTTTGCAGATGACACCAAGATCTGCAACAGAGTAGATGATCCAGATGGGTGGGCAGAATGAGAAGAGATCTGGATAAACTAGCAGAATGGTCAGAAGAGTGGCAACTGGGATTTAATGCAAGAAGTGCAAAATCATGCACATAGGGAAGAGAAACCCTGAAGCCACTTATAGGCTGGGAGGAGTTGCAGCAGTCACAAAGGAAGAAAGAGACTTGGGCATCATCATCACTGATGACCTAAAATCATCCAAGCAGACCTCTAAAGCAGTAGGTAAGGCTAGGGGTGTTAGGGTGTATTAGTAGGGTATCACAAGTCGTAAGAGGAGGTAATAATCCCTCTGTACAAGACATTGGTTAGGCCCCATCTGGAGTACTGCGTGCAGTATTGGAGGCCACACCTTCACAAGGACATTAACCAAATTGAGGCAGTCCAGAGAAGGGCAACCAAAATGGTGGGACTGCATCAGAAGACATATGAGGACAGATTAACGGAGCTCAATATGTATCCTTGAGCAAAGGAGGAGAGGTGATATGATCGAGACATTTAAACACCTTAAGGGCATAAACAAGGTGATAGAGTCTAACATGTTTAAATATAAGAAAAATAGCAGGACAAGAGGACACAGCATGAGATTAGGAGGGAGGCCGATTAAGGGGAATGGAGGAAATTTTTTCACAGAAAGGTGGTAGATGCATGGAATGGCTTACCACAAGAAGTGGTGGCTATGAATACAGTGCAGGGCTTCAAACAGGCATGGGATAGGCATAAGGGACCAATACAAATGACTATGAATAGATAGGTCACTGACAGAGCAAAGGCCGATGGCACATTTATAAGGTAGAAAAAGAAATGGGCAGACTGGATGGGCCTTGCGATCCTTATCTGCCGTCAACTTCTATGTTTCTATGTTTCTATTTGTTGCAAATTTCTAGTCCAGTAAAGTATCTCCCATGCAGCTCTCAGTTGTTTCAAAGCACATCAGTCAGAGGCGATGTCGACCCCCCCCCCACAAAAAACAGAGATGTGGAGTACAGTGTGCGCCCGAGCTTGGTTACCATCCATTTTATTGCCACTCACTCTTTCAGCACCTTGCTGTCGGTCTGACTCTCTGTTTGTCTTTCAGAAGCCCAGTGAAAGTAGACAGCACATACAGAGAGGCAGAGAAAGTTGCAGCAAGAGTTCCGTGACCAGGACAGAGAGTAGTACTGCAGAGTTTTCTTTTTACCATGAAGGAATGGAGGTCAGAGAGAGAGAGAGAGAGAGCACAAGAGATAAAGTGTAAAACAAACTTGGCGCTTCTGTTCCACCACTGCGCAAGAAGAGCACCCAGACAGAGACAGAGACAAATATGTGGGTCACATACCTGCCTCTTCACATTGACTAGCACAGTGTAGGGTGGGCACTGGATGGGCACCCCTGGGCAGTTGCTGCCCCCTACATCTCCAGCTCACATCAGCACACTTGGAACAATCTGCAGTAGGCAGAGACTCATGTACTGTACGTTACTCATCTTCCCCTCTACACCCATCCCACTCCACACAGGTTGGCACAGTGACAAGGTGACCTCCAGGTGGGCAGTCCAAGGCAAATAGAGGACTGTGGCATGGCAGAAGTTGATGATTGGTGCCCCCTTCACAACCATCCCACCACTGCACATTGGGCTGCCCCAGCCAGAGACAGATATGTGAGTTGCACATTTACCATACCACATCTGTTTCTATCTAGTCTGGTGGGCTCCAGGTGGGTGGAAATTGGGCTGTAGTCCAGATCCACTGGGTGGCCTGAGGCCATTGGCACCCAACTCACCATGCCACATCTCTGCACATGTGAAGCATTTTCTCCTTCTGTTCCAGCTCCTGCATGTGAGGAGCACTCTACAGGAGCCAGTGACAGATGCAGTTCAACAATCAGTCCATCTTCACCTATCTGAGTTACATGAAAGCTTGAACTGGACTTGGGTGGGCTCCAGGCAGGTGTTTCTGGGAGAATGATGCTCCATCCCTCCATCCCACCTCCACACAAGAGTAGCACCCTGCAACAGCCAGGGATTGAGGTGCATGTTGCACATCTGCCCCATCATGTTCATCCCTACTCCACCAGGGCTAGCATGAAGATTAAAGTGGTCTTCGGGTGACTGTCGCTTCCACGCCCTATGCCACACCACTACACTTGCAGAACATTCTGCTTCAGCCAGAGGCTCTCCCATCTAACTTGCTTTGCCCATGGAGAGCACTCTGAGGTGCTGAGATATAAAAATGTGGCTCCTGCATCTGCCCCTCCACAACTGTTCCCACTCTGCTGGGTGGGTGGGGGGACAGGATACAGTGGGTGCTCCTGCATGACTGGTGCCCGCTCTTGCACTCCCATCTATCAACCCAATACTTTACAGCAGCCAGAGAAGAGAAGTGGGTTACACATCTGCACTGTCATAAACTGTCCCCATTTCAAACAGTTTCACACACAGGTTGAAATGGGGTCTAGGACTGTTCCCTCCCTCCTTCCCACCTCCACACATGAGGATCACTCCTCCCCCCTCCATCACCCATTTGCACATAGAGAGCACTTCTTCCCCTCCATGACTTCTTCGCTTATGGGGAGCAATTATCTTTCTCTAGCCCTCTTCCACATGGTGGGCAGTGTCTTAATGTAATCATATTTGGTTTCAGTCCTTTTTGAATTCAGCACAGTACATATTCTGCTGGGGGTGGCTCCTTGGAATTCCCAGGGTTAGACTGCAGCATTCTTGGAACAGGGCATTCTCGGTGGCCACATCTACTCTGTGGAACTCCTTTCCTCTCTATTTAAAGGAGAATCCCTCAGTAGAAGCCTGTAGGAAGGGCCTAAAAACTGACATGTTCCAGCAGACTTTTATTGATTAATTTTTTGATTTTAGTGGGATAGGTAGATAGATATATAGACAGATAGACAGACAGACAGACAGACCGACAGATAGATTGATAGATATTGTCTGTAGATAGATAGATAGATAGATAGATGATAGATAGATATTGTCTGTAGATAGATAGATAGAGATAGATAGAAAGATAGATAGATAGATAGATAGACAGACAGACAGATATACAGATCGATAGATAGATACTGTCTGTAGATAGATAGATAGAGAGAGATAGATAGATAGATAGATAGATAGATATACAGACAGACAGATAGATAGATATATACTGTCTGTAGATAGATAGATAGATAGATAGATAGATATTGTCTGTAGATAGATAGACAGATAGAGAAAGAAAGATAGATAGACAAACAGGCAGACAGATAGATAGATAGATAGATAGATAGATAGATAGATAGATAGATAGATAGATAGATAGATAGATTGATTGATAGATATATATATATAGATAGATAGACAGTCAGATAGATAGATGGATAGATAGTCAATCAGATAGATAGGTAGATAGATAGATAGATAGATGTATTTTAAATCTGCTCCTAGATGAATTTTACATACATTTTTGGCGTATGATTATATATCGTTGTGTGCTGTTTGTATTGTACAACTCCCACAGCCACAGGAAATGGGTTCTTTTATAAATACAATATCTATCTATCTATCTATCTATCTATCTATCTATCTATCTATCTATCTATCTATCTATCTATCTATCATCTATCATCTATCTATTGTACATACTAATGTAAATAAAATTGCTTTATTTTAATTTATACCGTGTCCTTACTTTTTGTATCTCACACCATGTATTGTCTTTATTATTGCTTGTACAAGGGACCTCCTGCAAATGAACTTGCTCGATGGATGTTATCCCTTCACAATAAACTTGAACATGGAGAGCACTCTTACCTCCATCCCATCTCCACACATAGGTATCATTGATCCACCTCCATTGCACCTCCATACATTGGGAGCACTGATCCCCTGACCCCTTTTTCCACTACATTTCACCTCCCCCACACAGAGAGCACTTCTCCCTCTGCATCCCACTTCCAGCACATAGGGAGCACTCCTCCCACTCCATTCAACCTCCACACATGGGGAGCTTTCCTTCCACTTCATATCAGCTCTGCATATGGGTAGCAATCCATCACTTCATCCCACTGACAATACACGGGGAGCATTACTCCCCATCCATCCCACTCCTACACATGGGGACACCTCCACACATTCGCATCACTCCTCCGCTACCACCATCCCACCTCTGCATAGAGTACTCCTATCCCCATTCCACCTTTGCACATGTGAGCACTCTGCAACATTGAAATCCCAAAATCAAGCACTACCCACCATGAAACAAGGCCAGGACACAATGTGAATGTGGGGTGGCTGCTTGTAGAGAGTTGGAGCACTCTGCAGCTGCCAGAGACTAAGATCTCAGTCAGACATCTGCTTTTCCACACATATTCTCACTCCACATGATAAGCTCCAAGTTGAGAAGAACATCGGTGGGGTTGAGATGTACTGTAATGAGTGGGTTGCCCTGGGAGATGGTGCCAATATGCCCTCATCACCTTTCTGAATGAGAGAAGTCCCCTTCCCCATATCAATTTTTATTATTTTCTCCACTCACCACTTTTCTGCTGATTATCCTCCTGTTGGCTTGCCTTAACAGTCGCTCCCCTCCCAAGGCAGGACTACAGGCCACTAGGCCAAGGCAGATTTTTTCCTTACTCTCTCCTGTCTTCTCTTCAGAACACACACAGTCCAGCCGGTGTCCAGCACTGTGAAGAAGATGCACATCGCAGTTTGGCCCTGGACAGGTCTGTTTTTTCTGTGGTAGACCATACTTCAAGTTTTCCCACAGTTCAACTGAGGCTAGAGAAGAGCAGCACACAGTCCTACTCTACCACCACGACAGTCAATGGGACCCCACAACTTGCTCGGCATTGTACAGACAACACAGCATGGCAGCATACTCACTAGTCTCTCTCACCAGGCATCTCCCGCTCTCTCTGTTGATGATGTATCTATCTCCCCTAGCCATCAATGGTTCCATGCATGCACACTGTGTTGCACCTAGCTCCAGCCACTATGGAGATTGCTGAGACACTGAGTGTTTTAGCAGCTGAGCCTGAGCCAACCTGAAAATAAAATACAGAAATTTGAAAATTTCTGCGATAATGTGGGGGGGATTGAACACCTTGAGCAACCCCCTGCCTACACCCATGCAATCCACAACAGTTCAGATGCATGCACTCCTTATACTTAAAGGCACTCCTCCCAGCCCAGCTAGACCCTCTGCCTGCCCCGGTACACACATGAACACCAGCTGCTACCCCTCCCACTTCCTTTGCAAGCAGTGAGAATCTCTCACTTTTAAGCTGTCAGTCCTGTACAAGTAGCAGAGTTGGAGGTCCGGGGCTGCAGTCTGACCTGTTGCTGTAATGGCGCTCAAGCCTGCATGAATACAACAGGACAGCTAAGCCGTCTTGAGTCCCATTAATCCCTACAGATGGAGAGCTGCTGCACAAATGATTGCTACAGCCACTCAGGCACCACCAGGGATTTAAAACAAGAGCTGGACTATGGCAGGCAGCCTGTCATTTGCCTCCTCCTCCTTCTACACTGACTATTTACAGCACTTGCCCAGCTCATCTTCTGCTACCAGTGCCCATTAGCAGTCAGTAGTGTCAGTGGATGTCCCCCACTGGAGTGGTCAAGCAAGCTCCTTGACCTGTTAGAAGCCCCCACAAAAAATATTCTCTTTTGACTTCTTTCCATGTCTAGTTGCATTTGCCAGTTTCCAAACACCCAATAAACTTCTTTTTCTAGTGTCTACTTAGATATAGAATATTAAATATATCAAAATAAAATTGCTTTGAAGAAGACAGAAGCCTTTATTATTTCTTGGTTTCAATCTATGGTTGGAGAATACTGAAATCTCATCTTGATTGTTTTACTTCCTTATTGCTATTTTGTGTTTTCAGGTTTAATCGAATATAATAAAATACAATTTTTTTTTTGAGAAGATAGATGCTTTTATTAAAGTTCTTTTTGGTTTGATCCATGCACAATGAAGCATTGAAGTAGTGAGATCACCATGTTTTTTGTAGCCTTGCACCATTCCTCTGATTCTAAAAATATGTATCACAATCGCTGTATAATTGTAGGTCTGTATTCAAATGTCTGTAATTCATTATAATTACACACTAAGAAGAATGGTCTTAATGAGTGCATTTAAGTTTTCATAATTTGACCTTTTGCAGTTTGAATGACCTCCCAATCCAGGAGTCATCAATCTGTTTTATCTAAACATTTCTTTGCTCAGTTCATCAATAGTCCAATAGGATTTAGAATAGAAACATAGAAACATAGAATTTGATGGCAGATAAGGACCGCTTGGCCCACCCAGTCTGCCCATTTCCCTACCTACTGGATAAGCTGCAGATCCTAGTTAACCAGCAGCCTACTTCTTCCTACCCCCAACCCCTAGAATGGCCTTATGACTGTCCCATGCATGCTTGAATTCCACCACTGTTTTTGACTCCACAACCTCCTCCGGAAGGCCGTTCCATGCATCCACAACCCTCTGTATGAAAAAATGCTTCCTTAAATTACCTCTGAGCCCCCGCCCCCGTATCTTCAAATTGTGCCCCCTTGTTCTTGCACATCTTTTTTTGAAAGATGCTACCCTCTTGGAATAAAATTATTTTAGAACAAAAACTGTATAAACTTTGGGTATTTTTTTTTACTGTTAATCTTTTTTATTTAGTAGAAATTTACAGTTTTTCTTGTTTCACATTACGAGCAGAAAGAAGTGACAAAATGAAGCATTGCAGTGACATACAGGTGTGTAGCCAGGAACAGTCACATTTGAATACACAGATACATACATAATCCAGAAGAAAAGGAGACCACATAAAGGTGAAAGGGATAATATGGACTTACCCCAGTGTCGAGGTTTCACAAGGCTGTATAATTGGGTTTGATTTTGCTCAAATACTAACTTCTCTCCAAGGTGAAAATGCATAGGATATTAGTTGTACATACTTTTGTATTTTTCCACACTTTTAGTTTGGAAATTTGTAAAAAAAAAAGGAAAAATAACACTCAACAGTCCAATAAGATTTAGAATGAAATAACTTTAGAACAAAATTGTATAAACTTTGGGTTTGATTTTGCACAAATAGTAACTTTTTGCTGAGTTGAAAACGCATAGGAGATTAGTTGTACATACTTTTCTGTTTCTCCAAACTTTTGCTTTGGAAAGTTGTAAAACAATATGAAAAAATAACACCTGACCTTTTGCACAGGTCTTGACCTCCCATTAAGGTAATGGCTGAAAATGTATTTGGGAGTCATTCAAGAGTTATCCCAAGATCAAGATTTAGTAAACTATACATTTAATGTGTTTTAATTGTAGATGTTGCCAAAGAGGACATACAGTAATAAAAGAAAAAATCAGTGGGGTAACATAGATGCCTTAAAGGTATCAAACCATTTGCTTCTAAAAGTTTAACAGACAGCCAAGTCCTCTTTATGTGGGTGAGCATTGTTTTCTTCTGTAACTTCTTTCTTCCCCCTATCCAGTCAGTGTCAGCTTCAGATATAGATATTGCTGGCTAATAATTACTAAAATTAATCTGCTGTTTTTTTTTGGGGGGGAACGATTTAATATGATACCATCCTGAAAAGATCTAATATTCCCCAAATAAGAATATCATTTAGTTTCAAGCTTTTTTTCCTTCTTGATATTAAGAACTAAAGAATTATATTGAAGTGTTCTTCGATTTTGCTAGAAAAACTTTGGGGTCTGCTGTTAAATTAGGCATGACAAGATATAAACCATATGTTCTGGTCTCAACATAGTGGTTTCAGAAATCAGTCTGTCAGAAATGTGATAGTATTTATGCTAAACAAATGTAAATATCTCTAAAAGTCTAGGAGTTACTCATAACCCATTAATATGACAGTTGTTCAGAACAACAATACCTTTCAAATGACCCTATCCATTAAGCTGCAGTAATTATATATTTTAAACTATGGCCATCTGATTACCTGAATTTTCATTTTTCTTCACACATTTCACCTTTTGGATGGCTATATTTAAAAAAATCTAATGAATTCAGATTAGTGATTACTCTCATTTGAAAGGTTATTTTGTTCTATAGATCTTTTGTGTTGGTTGTATATTGATACCTTGTATACTTTCCGTGATAGTTACATTTGTTTGGCATGACTCCTACTGTGTTCACTCAGAGAAAAAAAAAATTAGGTTGTTCGGAAGACCACATTTTATAAAATCTGAAGAATTCAGATTAGTGACTACCCTCATGTGAAAGGTCTTTTTGCCCCAAACAACTTTCACACTGGTTGTTTTTGTGCACCTTGAATAGTTTAAAAGATATTTATATTTCTTTGGAAACTGTGCACATTTGCTTCCAGAGAAAAGCAGCTTTGAGTTCTGTGTCCATCATTCTAAATGGAAAGAAGGGAGTATTTTCTTTCTTTTTTTATCATTTAACACTTTATTGCATTTTTTCCCCAGATACATCCAGTCAACAAGCAAAAGTACACAGGGTTCATATAACAGCAGCGAATCCTAATGCATCATTTACGTAGCATCGTAACAAGCATTCTAACATGGTGAAACAGTCATACCAGCCTGGGTACATTGACACTATAAGACTGCCTACATGTAAAAGAGCTATGCCATATAAGTAAGGAGAATTCAGATTATTTTCAGGCTATCCTCCCTGGTCTTCCATGTAATCAACATAAAAAAAAAGGAAATCTCTAGAATGTAACATAGCAAACCAATCCAACATACATTAATTACTACTAGCGTATAAAACAATATAACCAGGTGTTCAAATATGTCTTCACTCTAACATCTCAGTAAATAGGCTTATCAAATTTTAGAGAGCATTAGCGCAGAAACATAAGAGAAAGAGAGTAGTGTGAAGCAGAAAAAGGGTGGTACCAATCAACAGCCTTCAGTCAAGAACATTGCGGCCAATTGCATTGACACTCAGGTTATCGGGGAATTTTGTAGAGGTGGGGGTGCTACTGAGCAAATGTGGGATTTCAAACATACCTCCCATTTCCTACAGTATCTACTGAGTCATCCCTTAGCCACTGCTGTGAGCCTCTCAAAAACAACCAGTCTGGCCATAGCTGCACGCCACTGAGATAGTGCCGGAGGTGTTGGCTGCCTTCATTTCAGTAGAATGGCCCTTTTGGCCTCCATCAAGGCTACCAGGAGCCAGTTCCTACTGGAAGAGGGGAGAGGGGAGAGGAAGCAACATCGAAGTATCTCCCAATAGGAGGAAGTGATGTTGGAGAGAAAGCGGTTTGACAATTATCCTGGAACAATCTTCTATGATCTGTGTCCAGAAGCCCTGCAGGTTTGGGCAGGTCCACAATATGCGGAGTAGATGAGCCAAGGAAGAATGACATCTCTAGCAGCGGTCATGCACAGGGACACTGATTTACCAGGACTGAGAAGGGGCAAATTCCATTTTGCACATTGTAAAAAATGGTATTGTCACCGGTGTCTGCTAAGCCAAAATCCAGTTTTAACGGTGTTTGGTTTTGTGTACTTTAACAATTTTTAACTCTGTTAACATGCATTTTAACAATTTTGACCTCCACTATTTCACATCCTTCCATCCTTGTATCAATTTAAAGTTATTTTCGGTACAAGATGTGATGGCAGCAGCAGCACTACGTGCCCCATCCCTAAGGTGCAGTGGCAGCACCAACAGCACTATGGCCCCCATCCCACTGGTGTGATGGCAGCAGCAACAGTACTATGGCCCTCCTCCCTTAGATGTGATGGCAGCAGTACTATGTTCCACATTGCTCAGGTGTGATGGCAGTATCTACATTATGACCCCCATCCCTCAGGTGTGATGGCAGCAGTACTACATTCCCCATCCCTCAGGTGTGATGGCAGTATCAGCACTATGGGCCCCATCGCTCAGGTGGGATGGCAGCAGTACAACATTCCCCATCCACCAGTGGTGATAGCAGAAGCACTACGGCCCTCACCCCTCAGGTGTGCTGGCAGTAGCAACAATACAGTCCACATCACTTGGGGGTGTTGGCAGTAGTGACGGCACTATGATCCCCTTTCTTCAACACCCACACCCCACATGCACAACTTACAAATTACTTGCTCTCTTTTCTTGTTAGAACTCAGATGTGAATTAATCTGAATCACCACCACTAAGGTGGACCACCTTTATTTTTTTCTATCTATCATTTAACTGCCTGAATTGGATTTCTGCCTGTGACACCACTGACTAGATTTTAGGAACAGACTTAGGTGTTGGAGGGCTGGCCTGGGGGTGAAGGCTTGAGTGTCCAATGACCACTCACCTTCTCCTAGGAGGGAGGGTTCATGTCTCAGCATTTGCTGGCCCCCGGTGGAGGCCAGAGACACAGCAACATGTCAGCCCTCACTGCAGGAGGGAGCATGACAGACGTCAGCTTGTGCCTTGACATCATGTGTCCTGTCACACTCCAAAGACAATAGAAAAATACCCACCGGCCAACTGGAGTACAGCTGCTGGTCCTTCCATAAGCCTGAAGCCCCAGACACATGTGTCCATTCTGACCCCTGCCATGCACGAGATACACAGGAAGCTCTTTGTGGCGATTCTCCTCCCTGGTAGCCTCCCACAGGTAGGTGCCCACCCAATAAAGGGTTACTTTGGGTTACCTGGTAGCACAGCAATAAGGGCCAGTGGATGATGGTGATTGGGACTCAGCAGTGGTGGTAGGGGGGCCTTGGCAGGCATGTAGGAGTGGATGGCCAAAGGGTTGGAGGAACAAAAAAAAATGCCTGAATTTGCTTCTTTGAAATAAAGTGTCTTCACCTAAAAAATCCACAAGTGATTAGTGGAGGACCTTCTGATGGAAAATCATGCATCTCCCAAACATGTGAATGCTTTTTTTTTAACTTGGTCTCCATGACAAGGGTGTGTTTCAGTTTTCATGTCTGAGCTCAAATGTGAATTGAGCACTCTGCCCACCAGCATCATACAGCCCCTGGGGTCTTACCTTCTGTGTGTCATTGAATGTGCTTTCAAAATCCACTGGCCAAGCATAAGTACACTTAAACACTTAACATTTGCTTTTTGTTAAAGCAGTGTTTTGAAAATGTTTAAACAGGTTCACATTGAGAAAAGGGCATGCATTGCCCTAAGGGTGGTATCACTGTATAAATAAATGTTATCTACTACTACTACTACAGTCTATCAGAAAATGTTTTGTTTTAACAGAGACTGAAACGGCAGGTGGGAGAAAAGGTGCAAATGATTCCATTTACCTAAATGGGGTGCTAACTGTGAAGTCTTTTTGTAAGTAGTAAGGCAGTTTCTCCCTTGTGAACATACTTTCATTCAGACTACTTTTCATCCAAACAACTGAGGGTTTTGGATAGCCTGCTGCTGATTATAAACTTGAATAAGATAGTTGGTAACAGTGATCCTGCACTTAGCATTCTACAACCTAGATGCTCACATGCAAAGAATGCAATAACAACTTGACTAAAGTCTAAAAACAAGCTTATAAAACACATAATATATATCTAAACATTTATCTTTACCAATTTAAAATCATTGCAGCCCAAGTAAAATTCAGGTAAATTACATGGTACCCTGACTACTGTATGATGTAGTAAACATATACTGGTATTTCTTTTTTATATTCTATATAAACCGGGTAAGACCCACTAAGCAGAACTGCTTGTTTTCAGGGGCGACCTGGGAGCACTGGGTGGTTAAGTGACTTGCTTGGAGTCACACAGTCTGCAAGTGGATGTTGTGGGAATGAAACCCAAGTCTGCTGGATGTACCCAGTTCATTGTTTGTTACTCCAACCACTAGGCTCTACTGACAGCCATAATAACGCCCATATATAATATTTTAATATATGATTTCAATAATAGTGCACATTACCTACAATGCAAATTATGAGTATTAAACACTTTACAACATTTTACTAAAACTGAATTATTTGCCACTGCATCTGCTTATTTGTTCTTACACCAAAGTGGGTGAATAATTGACTGAGCACTGTAAATAGCTTTTGATCAGGCTTCATTCGTTCTACATCCAGAACCAGATAACATTTGTTTATTCTGGATTTATTTAATATTGTGCCTCACTAAATAGAATGTATTTAGCACTGTATGAGGCAAATGTTTTTACATTTTGGAAGAGAGGCAGCACATCTTATCCGTTTAGGATTCTTGTTAGGAATAAAAGTCTTACTTCATATTTAAAACATATTCAAGTGTCAGTGTATTCATTTAGTAGTTTATGCTGACTAATATATGCTGCAGAAAACAGTAAAGGATTTATTGTGAAGCTCTCAGGGTCTATTGTAGAACTCCTGCAATTTCTCAGCAAGTTTTGCAAAAAATCTCTGCAATTTCAGGTTATTTTTCCCACAATTTTCCAGTAGCCCTGCCCATGTGTGATGATACTTTTATTTTATTTTTTTGTATCATCCAGTGAAATATAAATGGTAAAACACATTTAGGCACATACTAAATTAAAACTGTGGTTTCTGAAAGGAAAGCAGTCCTCAGCTGCTGGAGAGGTTGGTGGGAAGCATGGGTGGTTAAACTGAATGGCTGATTACAACAAAGCAGTGCGGGTGGTTTCCTTACTGATTCTATATGCAGCAAAGCAGAAAGAATGCAAAGCACAGCAGCATTCATTTTAAGATGCTGAAATCTGGGCCAGCCCACTGATGCTGCAGTAGCACTACTGCTTGCAATGCCAGTGACCCAGGGTCAAAAGCAAACTCGGGTTGCTGGAGGTCTGGCCAGGGTAGTAGGATTGAACACCTGGGGCCTGCCCTCTTCTTCTGGGAAGGGTGGGCTGCAGGTCCCGCTGCTTTATCACCATGTGGGTGACCACAGGTGGTAGTGCAATGGGGCTGCAGAGTGATTGGGAGGGGAGGACGCTAGCTGGGATCTGGAGCAGTGGCATGTCTCTATGTGCCCCACCTCCTTTGATCCCTTTGAGTGCCAGTGCCCTCAGGGACAGAGACCAGAAAACCATGAACAATCATCCCACATCAGCCACTGGTAGAATGGACCCAGCTGCCCCAGACTTCATAACTAGGCTCCATGAGGGACCCACTGGGCTGCCCGAAACACAATAAGGGATTGTGGAGGGGTGACCTGGGGTGCCCTCCCTTCCCACCCGGGGGGGGTACAACCCAGGCAGGATGGGGGCAAGCCTACAGGAGCTCCTGAGCATTATCTGGGGTGAAGCTAGGGGATTCTCTACCTAGGGAAGATCTGAAAAGTGGAGACTGATGCTATGAGAAGGGGGCATAGAAAAATAAAATCAAAAAAAATTAAAAAGGTGCTTAAATCTTAGGGATTCTGTGCAGTGACATGCAATTTCCGTGAGGCACCGGTACAAGAATTAAAAATCCACAAGCCAAGCAGGATTCCTTGTTTTTCACTGGTGTTACCGGTAAAAATGGAAAATCAGGGTCTTTGGTCATACGGCATAATCTTGAAGCTATGCAGAATTGAGGGAGTCCTATACCACCTAAGAAGGATTTTAAGCTGTATTAACTGAGTCTTAGAGTCAACATAGGCAGTATGGGCAGCTCCGAGGCATTTTGACCATTGCTGCAGGGATATGGGGTAAGCGAGCTCATGTTCCCAGGTGACTCTGCTAGACAGAGAGGTATCAGGTTGTGCATCTCTGAGAGTTTTATACAGGATACTAATAAGGCCTCGATCCTGCCTAGGTTGGTGGAGGGTGCTCAGGCAGTGCCATATAGTCTGAGTGGGAGAGTGTTTGTGAAAGGGGGCTAAAGCACTCCTTAGCTGCAGGAATTTCCAGAAGTCTGATGGGGATAATCCAAATTTACCCCAAATCTGTTCGAAGGACATAAGGGTTTGGGTATTTGAGAGGAGGAGATCTCCTACCATGTGTATGCCTTTGGTAGCCCATGAGGCCCATTTGAGCGGCTTGCGATCAACTATCACAAGTTGATTATTCCATAATGGGGCATATTGGATGGGGGGAGGTACTCTGAGCTTGGGACCCCAGTAAGTGCCATCACTCTATGCCACGCTCTGCATGTTTCTACCATAATGGGGGTAAGGTGGCATTCTACCATTTTTTTCCTAGATAGCAGGGAGTAAAGGGGTTTATCTGTTGATAGAGCCGTTTCTAAGTTGACCCATTAAGGAAGGGGGATAGACCGTGGAGTTAACCAGTTTGTGGTTTGGGCCATTCTAAATTCTAGATGGTAGCCTGTGAACCATGGTAGCCCAAGTCCACCCTTGGTCCAGTGAGATCGAAGTTTCATCCGTCCCCATCTTGGGGCTTTCCCTTCCCACAAGAACAATAAGATTAATTTATCTAGGGCTTTGAACGGCTTTTGGAACAGTGGGATTGAGAGGTTATTTAGAAGATAGGAAACTCTAGAGAATATAAACATGCAAATAGCTTCCACCTTGCCCTTCAAGGTTAGGTGTAACTTTCCCCATCGTTGAGTTTCAGCCACTAGGGAGGACAGGAGGGGGAGAAATTGGCTGACTCTAAATCTTTCCAAGATATATTAATAGTCACACCTAGATAGGGAAAGCCCTGTGGGGCCCAAGTAATGTCAGAGCCAGCAAGACAATGCCTGTTGCATTTCCCATTCAGGGGAGAGAGTGTGGTTTTCTTTTGGTTCATAGTTAGCCCTGAGAGGGAAGCAAATTCTCACAGGGTTGTCAGAATTGTGGGGAGGGAAGACTGAGGATTGGAGAGTGTGAGGAGCATATCATCCGCATATGCATTAACTAAGTAGGATGAATCCCTTACAGGAATGCCGGTGATGTTTGGGGTGTTGATGAGTTTTCTAATCAAGGGGTCCAGGGCTATGAGGAAGAGCAAAGGAGAAAGGGGACAACCCTGTCTAGTTCCCCTTTGCAATACAAAGGGGCGAGAGGTGTCCCTGTTGATGACAGCTTTAGCCGTGGGTATATGATACAGCGTGGACATCCAGGCGCAGAAATGGGCCCCAAACCCGTATAGCCTAAGAACTTTATGAAGGTACACCCACTCCAAATAGTCAAATGCTTTAGCGAAATCAATCGCCATAGCGGCCATTGGAGTGTTAGACTGAAGTGCAAGCCATTTAAGGTTCAGAAACAGGCGTAAGTTATCAGCACTTGACTTCCCTTTCGAGAAACCGGTCTGGGAGGGGTGGATCAGGTTGGGCAAGATCATTGATAGCCTATTAGCCAGGACTTTAACCAAAATGTTGGTATCGACCGGTAATAATGAAATAGGTTGAAAGTTCTCACAGAGTAAGACATCTGAGGCCTTTTTAGGAATTAGGGTTATCAGGGCTTCACACATTGTGGGAGGCAACATGGTGTCCATTCAAGCATCCTGCAATGCCCCTAATAATGGGGTGATGATTTCATCCTGCAAAATTTGGTAAAGTTCTGCTGACATTCCGTCCAGTCCAGGAGCTTTGCCCTTCACCACCTGGGACAGAGCAGTGTGTAGTTCATCTTCAGTAAGCGGGGCGTCCAAGTCCCGGCACCATTCCACCGAGAGTTGGGGGGGTGGAAAACCTTGACAGAAAGCCATCAATCGGTGGGTGAGTTCACCATCAGAGAACGCATTCCGAAATTGATAAAGTTCCAGATAGAAGTTATACATCTCTACGTTAATAGCCTTTAGGTATCGTTATTTTCATTCCCTGTCTATTCTTAAGGGCCAAAATCCTAGAAGAGGTCTGTTGCTTCCGTAGCCAGTATGCTAACAATTTTCCTCCCTTGTCACCACCCTCCCAAGACCTGTGTTTGGCTTGAATCAGCTGCCACTCAGCCTTCCTGTTCAAAAGCACATTGATCTTGTACTTTAACCCTGTTATCTTGGCCAGGAGCTGAGAGTTAAGTGGAATTTTAGGGAAACTTTGAACCTTTTCTCCAAATCTACAAGTTTGTCCTGCATCGCTCGTATTTATTTTTGTCACGCCTTGTTTTTGGCAGCTGAGAAGGAAATAATTCTTCCTCTCATAATGGCCTTGAATGCCTCCCAGATGGTGGTTGCCCGAGTCTCCCCAAGGGTGTTAATAGCAAAGTAAGACTGTGCCTCTCTCTTTATATAGTCTCTAAGGATGCATCCTGCAGAAGTAATGGATTACATCTCCATTTTGTGGAAGGGGCTTTGGCCCAGAGGAGAAAATAATCGATACTGGGGCATGATCTGACAATACTATGTTCCCAATGTTTGCTTCCCAGTACCAGGCATGGCCATGTGGTTAACTAACCAAAGTCCAACCTACTATGAGTGCCATGCACATTAGAGTAAAAGGTGTAATCTCTCCCTTGTGGGTGATTAATCCTCCAGGGATCCCCTAAAGCCCATTCTGAGATCAGGGCTTCGAGAGTTGCTAGCACTTTAGGATGCGATTGTGGTGTGGGAAGGGATTTGTCTAAAAAGATGTCTTACACTAAGTTGTGGTCCCCTCCCAAAAGGATTGGAATTTCTGTTTCAACTTCTGTCATCTTAGTAAAGGCTTGGCTCAGCTCAGTGAATAGGTCACCGGAATTTATATTGTGCCCGTACACATTGGCCACAATGACTTTACCACCTGGGTAAGCCAGTTTAACTGCAAGCCATCTCCCTTGAGAGTGTGAGCGCTGAGCTTCGACTGCCCAGGGTCCTGTCTTCCGAAGGAGGATGGCCACACCCCTGGATTTAGTGGAGGCACAGCTGGTCAGTACAGTCCCCACCCATAACTTCTTTAACCATTGCACCGTCCACCTATTAATGTGTGTCTCCTGAAGCAAAGCTAGTTCAGCCCCCATAGAATTTAAAAATTGCAGGGCTTTAGTATGCTTTGTGGGATGATTCAACCCCCTCACATTCCAGGAGAGGCACCTCCATCTCCTCGGTGCGGCGCAGGTTGTTGCCATTGTTGTTTACCAAGAGGTATCTAGGAAAGGAAAGTGTACTCACCCAGGTGACAGCAGTATAGAGAAGCAATAGAAAGAAAAGGAGCAGCTTGTCCCTGCTTTAATGGTAGCCCGCTAGTAGCTGGTAGTCACTATGAGGGAGTGCTGTAAAGAGATTGAAACTGGTAGGTGCTCTTGTTATCTTTGCTTACCCTGTTTTTATAGAAACCTAATCAAGATAAAAGAAAAATAGAGACCAATTACAGTGGTAATAGATACTGAACTGTATCAAACTAGTCAAACAGTTTCTTAATGTTACAACTATATGCAATTCTTTAGACAGTTAATAGTAATTCAGTTATTGATGCTGAGGTATTGGTGTGAGAAGAGGCAGATAAGTCCTTACAGCCACACTATTTCAGGCACCAAAATAGAGGCAAGGGAGAAGTCGCACCTGGCATGGGTAACCTGTTCCAGCCCGACTCCATACATCTAGTGTTAAAGCCAGACCTGGAGAGTCAAAGCAGACATATTGGTCGCAGCCCACCCCATCATACAGTACACCGAGGCTGCCTAAGATGGTAGGCAGGGTACAAAAAGGGGAGGGAGGAGGAGAGGGGGGAGAGAAAGGGGGGCCTCTGTTAGCCACTAATATCACCTGGGGATAATTCATTAGTCAAAGGGTTGTGGTTTTCTAGGGGTTACAAAGGTTGGTATCTACAGGGCATAACTGTCAGCAGCCCTGCCCGATCTGTAGCATGGTGCCCCTGCTCAAAGTGCTACTATACTTGGCCTATAAGAACCAGGGACCTATTTTCCAGGGTCCTAAGTAACGGGCCAGTTTGGCGCTCTAGGAAGGGGCTGGTCCCTCTGTGTATAATTCTCGCAGCCAAAGGGAGAAAGGTTGGGGGGGGGCCACAGTGACAAACAGTAATCTAGAGAGTCGCTCCGAGAAGAGTAGTGAGAGATCATACATTGCAAGGAGGGGAGAACTCCTCTGAATGGGTTATATCTCCTGCAACATATGGACAGAGCCTCATAAGGCCTGAACTGCATATTCATGAGACCATGTTAACCTTCCCTTATATGGTATACAGAGGTTTGACAGTAGGCAGTGCATAGGGCGGTCCAGATCAAGTCATGCTGTTAATTATTGTGAGTCATCATGGCATCCCCGGTTCCAACAGCTGAATCCACTCCAGCCTGATCAGTGCATAAAGTCAATGCCTCGGCAAAAGTCCCGAGTCCCGGTTTTAGCAAACCAGCAGTTGCAGCAGCCATTTGTTTGCTTTGTTCCACCACGGCCGCCCAGTCCAGGGGAGCCAGATCACCCATAGGGTCAGCGGCTTCGTCTTCGGAAGGATCCAACTGTTCATCCTTATCTCTGGTATGTGGGTCAGCCCTTGGGAGCTTGGCAGGTGGAGAAGCGACCGTGGTACCTGATGCCAATGTACGGGGGTTTCTGGAGCATTGCCGTTGCCTGGCTGGTAGAGGATGTATAGCAGTGTCCTTGCTTTCAAAAGGTTTACTAGCACTGGATAATTCCGTAGTCGAGCAGGGTGTGTAGAAAATCTGTCATGTTGAGCTCCTATGTCTTGTAGAGCCCCCAAGTATCTGCACGTGGGGGAGCTGTTATTGAGCGGAACAGTTTGGTTAGAATGTTTGTCCCCATAGGAGCTAGCTCCTGTGTTAATGGTGCCTTGCTCCATGAGGTTCCTAGGCACCCAAAGGTGTCTGGGAGAGGTAGTTCTCTTCAACACATTCAGCCAGTGATTCTGTAGCCAGGCTTCGGCATCTCTGGGTGATTCGGCCATGAAAGACTGCCTGTTTTTGGTCATAGATAGTGCAGTGAGGCCCTTAAAGCGATATTGGATCGAATTGGCAGCCAACAGCTTTTTCAATGGGCTGAATGCCCTGCGCCTAGCTGCCACTTCCTGGGTGAAATCCCGATAAAAAGAAATGGTGTTGCCTCTCCAGACCAGATCCTCAAGGTCCCTAGTTGCTCGAAGCAGCCATTCTTTAACTGAGAAATGAAGTAGACAGGCGATAATAGTCCAAGGTCCCCTGGTGTTGTTGGGATTGCCGGGGACCCGATGTACACGCTCTATTCCCACTGGTTCTTTCCAGCACTTGCCCAATAATTGGGGGATCCATTCATTTAAAAATCTTTCCATATTTGGCCCTTCTACCCCCTCCGGCACACCTAGAATCTGTATGTTGTTCCTCCTGCTGCAATTTTCTTGATCCTCCACCCTGTACCACAGCTGAGAAGTTTAACCTTGTGGTCTCGCAACTTTTGTAACACTTTAATATGTTGCTGTTCCAGGTCCTCCGTCCGCTGTTCCAAAACATTATGTTTATCTTCCAAGCGGTGAACATCAGCAACATTTCCCGCTAGTGAAGTGCCAATGGTGTCCACCCTCTCTAATAGCGCTTCCAGCATTTTTGTTATGTTTGCCAAGGCCTCTCCTACCTGGGCATGACCTGTAGGTATTGCCGCGGGCTAGCCAGGGAGGTCTGCCATATTGTCGGCCAAGGGCTCCATCCCGCTGCTAGGTTCTTTCAGTGGCCAGCAGGCAAGTCAGATTCTATTGCTCGAGGGGGGGATTCTCCTCCTTACCAGCAATAACCCATCGACCGAGGTTTCGTAGTTAATAAACTAGAAGGAGGGGAGGCAATGGTCTTATAAGGTCAGGTACTATAAAAGAAGTTTGCAATCCACGCTCGGGCCTTTATGGCCTAATGGTAGAGTTGGCTCTGATATTCATGTGGTGCATAGCAGGCAAGAAGAGCATAGCTTCCCTAGAAAAACTACCCCGAAGTGACAACAGAGGCGGGAAGGGTAAGTCCTTAGTAAAATAAAACTTTTCAGCCCAGTGTCATGGTGAGTTATTGTCTGTTAGCAGTCAGGCTGGGACAGAGTGAGCAAATTATGCAGCCATCTTCTCTGGGTCCTAGCCACGCCCCCAAAAAGGGAGTATTTTTTTAACTGCTATAGGGATTTACAGTGTTAAGGAAGGATACACTGAAAACTCCTAAAAGATGAGTTCCACAGAAACACCTTTTTTCATGCAAAAGTGGGATGGCTGTAGGCTCCACCCACAGCCATAAAAAGGAGGGGGGCTTTACAGACAGAAGGACCAAGAAAAGGCAACATCTTAAACAAATATTTCTGCTCAGTATTCACAGTTTAGTGGGAAGGGACCACAAATAATCACCAACAGCTTGGAGGGAAAGGAAGTGGACACCAGCCCTTTTTCTGAGGAGGGGGTCAGGAAAGCACTCGATAATCTGAGGGTGGACAAAGGCATGAGGCCAGATGGGATGTATCCTAGAGTGCTAAAGGAACTCAGGGAAGTTCTAGCTGCACCCTGGCAGACTTGCTCAATAGTTCATTGGAGACCAATGTGGTCCTAGAGGACTGGAGGAGAGCGGATGTAGTCGAATTTCACAAAAGTTGTAGAAAGGAGGAGGAGGCGAGAAATGACAGCCTGTAAGCCTGACATCTGTAAGAGGGAAACAGATGGAAACATTATTGAAAGACTGTGCCTGTAGTTCAGTGGGGTGAGCAACCAGCCATGCCCCTTCCTGAGCTACAGTATATAAGTAGTTCCTCCCAGCCTCTTCAGAAACACTTTTTCTTTACAGGTCGGAGGCTCTGTTAGTCTTTCTTCTTCCTTGAGGCCTGCCCCCCCTCCCCACTTTGCTTGGTTTACACTGGCTTCTGTTTGTGTATTTATCCTGTTTTGGTTAGTAATGTTTTGCCTCCAGCTGCTGTGTGCTTCTTTGTGAGCATGTTTTCCTGCTCTCTTATGTTTGTCGTTTTCATTTTTTGGTTTCTTTTGGGGCTTGTAGTTTTCCTAGCATCCCGTTGCCCTTTGTTTGTATGTACTATTCCTGTGCTGTGTTATTCAGGCTCTCATTTCTTCATCAGATTTTTGCAAACCCTTAGTTCAACTGCAATTGTTATCTGTATGTTTCGGCTCAAACTGCTATTTTCTCTGCCTCTGTTATCTCCTTGCTTTCACCTTAATTGTTTGCACCTGGTCCAGGCTTTATTCTGTTCCTAGCTGGCTGCCACCCCCTGCTGTGCTATGTTGTTGCTCAGCATTCACTGCTGTGCTATGTTGTTCTCAGCATCTCAGCTCAGTTCATTCAGCCAGCTCTGCTCAGTTCATTCAGAATTGGTGTTTAGTGTGCCTTGTTCAATTTATTCAGTGTTTGCTCTGCCGGGCTGCTACTACTGCCAACTTTCAATTTTGCACTGCTCTAGTATATTAATGTTGCTGTATTACTATGCTCACACTGCATACCGCTACAGACATTTTAGCAGTCCATTACTGAATTTAATTATTCTGTACCTTACAGCTATTATTTTGCTTCAGCTGTTCACATTACTATGACAGCTTGCTATCATATGGCTCAGTCCTTAACTAGGACCTTGCCTGTACAGGCTTCTCTATTTTTGGAGTTTCCTACACTACCAACATTACCATTGCTTTTGGCCTCCTGCTGCTCATCTTGTGGCTTCCCTGTTATTCCCATGGCGGGGGACTGTGATGTCGCAGAGGGGGATCATGGCTCCAAGTAACAGGAGCATGGTTTTATGTAAGTTATATATTTGCCCTTCTCCTTTGCCTACGTAGCTTTTCCATTATTATGCTTCAATACATTTATCTTACAGCCTCTATGGCTTTCAGATTCATTGCATTGCATTACCGCATTGCAAATACAGCCTGTAAATGCTCCCTGCTGGAATAAACTAACTCTGCCTTATTGGCATTTAAGGTATTCATGCCAAAGATATCAATTCACAGTTCATGCTGAAACCATAGCAATCATTTGCTAAACCTTATCGATTTTATTATGCTAAATCTCATTGATTCAGTCAGTGGCATCACAGCCTCTCACTGTCTAAACACCCACCATCTATGTCACCATCAGTTTAGCTTCTGTAATGGAAGTGGTAGGCTTGTTGTCCGCTGGTTGCTGCTACTATCAAACCACCAAACACTGTGTCCTGTAGCTGCCTACCTCACCCAAGCCTTGGTAGTTCTCATTGTTGCAGAGTTCGCTTACAACCTTTCAGTGCCGGCCTTCTCATCAATATCTACATGTGCTGGCTTCACCTGGCCTCCTCATCAATAATCTGCTACCTGACCAATGGCCACCATCTATACCCAGCCTCTTCCTATCTAGCACTCAAAGTTGATTCATGATCTTATTCATAAACTGGAGGATGCCAACCATATCCATTACCTTTTTTGGCTGAGGGCTTGCCCTGTAAACCAACGGTCTTACTCTGCACTCACAAAGTCTTCATGTTGAGCATGTGGACCTTAGTGCAGGGTCCTTCTCATCTGATCAGTCTTTCTTATCTGGGCCATAGTGGGAATGTTCTCACTCTGGGTGGAGATTTAGCATAGAGTCATACTGTGCACATCTTGATGCAGAAATTAAGACTTCAGCTGCCGAGGAGTGGGGCCCTTACAGCCCAAGAGCACTCCTTTGACAATGGCATTGCCTTGGCATCTTCAAAAACCATTTTCTCTATGACTGCATCTGGTTCACATGGTTTGTTTTAGTCGGAAGACCAGCTGAGTGCCACAGAGATCTTCAATCTCTTCCCTTCCACCTTTGGGATCCACTCTCACTTTAGAGTACCCATAGTTACTTAGCGTACCGGGTCATAATGTCGTACGCTTAATAGCGTACAGCATTATGCTCGAACCCCGGGCCTGTGTGCTCTCCATGTTGGACCCCCCAGAGTTAGAACCCTAAGTGGGGGAGTCCGGGGGTGCAGCCCCCCATAACAGCAGGTGTGGGGGGCAGAACTCCCCACAGAAAAAAAGATTTAAAGAAATCGCTCAACGCGATTAAGTTGCACGGCATTCTGCCGTGCGGCATTTTTTTACCCTGAGCTGTTACTTTGGCCTCTTCCAACCTTTCATAGCATCTCTTTTAGAGGGATCATGAGAGCTTTCTTCCAAATTGGAATATTTCCTCCCCTTTGTTTGGGTTTCTAAATTACAGCACTAGAGCTGCCACTAAATAAATTATCTCTAGTCTGGAGGGAAGGTCAGCTAGGCCTTTGATCACCAGAAGTTTTCTTCCTATTAAAAAGGGTTTAAAATATAGTTAGTTGTTTATAGTATATTCCCTAGTTTCCTTAGGTAGGTTTCCACTGTTGGATGTTGGCCCTACTCACCATTCGCTCTCTCTCCTTAGGAAGCCCCCTGATGTCATTAGTGCAATCCATTTTATCAGTATAACCTTGACAACCTGTGTATGTCATGTGTGTTTCATCAAGCTGTCTCATTGCTGTCAATCTGTATTTCTACCTCATGGTCAATGTTTACTGCTCAGAGTTCTTTTTGGGGCTCCTTTAGAAAAGGAACTCTTTCCCACAGTACATCTAGGGGTGGAACCCTCTTTGAAGGTTCCTTGCCTTTGGTACCCTTACAGGGGGGTAATTCCCCATGTACTAGAGTGTGAACCTCCAAACAATTATCACAGTTGCCCAAGCATAACAGTACTCTAGTTGCATAGGCCCATCAAATTGAAGGAAAGAATCAAAGAACACTTGGAATCCAGTGGACTGTAAGACCCAAGAGACAGCACGGCTTTACAGAGGGAAGGTTGAGTCAAGCAAATCTGATAGATTTTTTGACTGTGTGACCAAGGTGTTGTATCGGGGAGGGGCTGTGGATGTGGCCTATCTAGACCAGCAAGGCATTTGACATCATCCCACATAGGAGGCAGGAAAACAAGTTGGATAGCATGGGGTGGTAAATAAAGTGATAATCTGGGTAAGAAACTGGTTAGGGGACAGAGGGTGGTAGTAAATGGAGTTCACTCTGAGGAGAGGAGAATGACCAGCAGAGTACTACAGGGGTTGATACTGGGGCTAATCCTCTTTAATGTCTTCATTAGTGACATAGCAGAGGAACTTGAAGGGAAGGCCTGCCTCTTTACAAATTACACCAAGATGTGCAATAGAGTGGACACTCCAGGTATGTGAGCAAAAAAAGGAAAAAGATTTAAAATCACCAGAAAACTGGTCAAATGATTGGCAGCTATGATTTAATGCAAAAAACAAACAAACAAATAATGCACTTGATTCATAGAAACCTGAAGATGAGGTGCAAAATGTAGGAAGAGATGCTGGCAACAACCAAGCAGGAAAGGAATCTGGGTATAATCTTATCTGATAACCTGAAGGTTGTCAGACAAATTGACAAATCGATCAGGAGAACTAGTGCAATGCTGGGATGTATAGGTAGGGGTATTAATAGCAGGAAGTGGGAAGTGATGTTGCCACCACACAAGTTTTTGGTGGGGCCCCACCTAGATCACTTTGTCCAGTTCTGGAGACCACATCTCAGGAAGGACATAGACAGGATGGAGGCCATCCAAAGAAGGGCTACCAAGGTGGTACAGAGACTACATCCGAAGTCCTATGATGACAGAAAACAGGAATGAAACATGTATACTCTGGAGGAGAGATGGGGGGATATGATCAATACTTCTAAATACCTCACAGGGGTGAATAAGGTATAAGTGGGAGGTATTTTTTTCTGAGGAAAGGGTGCTCTAGAACAAGGGGTCATGATATAAAGCTGGAAGGGGTAGGTTCAGGAGAGATGTGAGAGAATACTTCTTCACAGAGAGGGTGGTAGATGCCTGGAACAGTCTTTCAGTGGAGGTAGTGGGGGCATAAGCACTGGAGGGATTCACCAAAGCCTGAAATAAGCACAAGGGACACATAAGAGCTAGGTAAATCATTGAAGAGAACTTTCCACAGACATGGATGGGTCTTCATTGAAAGCAACACATCAAGCAATCTCTGGCCAGAGCCGAAAGGGCTGCAGCTAAGGAATTTGGTGCAAAAATGTTGTAAATGTGTTTCTTAATATATTTACACTAAATTTTCAACATAGTCTTGTTATGATCCTGCCTCATGAAGATGTGCAGAGTGTTGAGTATGGCTAAAAAGGGCTTTTTATAGTGAATTTTACCAGTGGTCCATCAATGTAATCAATGTATTTTTTTTGCCTGGTTTTTACTTAGTACACAAGTTTTTCTGGTTGGACAAAAAATCCAGGCTAAAGATATCCTTTAAAGAATATTAATGATTATTTTCAAAATGCATGTGTTATAAAGTGTATGTGTATGTATGTAGCCAGCCAAGTTTTGACCTTCCCCTGCTGCTGTGCAGGTGCTGACACGATCGTCTATCAACTAAGATTTTAATTTGGATTCAAGAGACTATACTGCCATTAATCTGGGACTTATCCTCTCATTCCAGACAAATGGCTGAGTCTGAAGCGGAGGGCGATCTAGGTGTGCATTTTTCTTCCACCCACCCACCATCCCATTCTCTCCTCCCTTAACCCTCCTCTCCTTAAATGGGCTGAGACCACACCCTCAAACCCTCCCACCATCAGTCCACCAATCCTATCGGCTCTTTAAGCCAGCCCCTAATAGTCTCATTTATCTCCCTGAAATTATTTGCTAGCATTGTAAGCCTAGACACAGATAGGGCTGTGTATGGAAATGTAACTGTTTATTTATCTTCCTCTCATCTACTTTTCTGGCTTGAACTACTCGATCATTATAGCTCATGCATCTACTTAGAACAAACCCTAGTATGTCATAGCCTGAACCTTAAACTTATAGAGCCTTGTTACTAGAGTATACAGTAGGTATTACTGAGTTACTGTTATAACCTGATATCCCAAAATCGTTTAGTACCTTGACCTGTGCATGCCGTCAAACATCCTAAAATCATGCTTTATAGTTGCATTGTGATTTTTAGACAGGACATTTAGCATAGAAAACTAGTACAAAGTGATAGCATGGATATTAATGTACAGAGCTACTTTACTTGAATACAGGCAGTACTGAGATTCTGTTTAACCTGCATATTTGGCATATTGTGCAGTACATCGACCTGTGCCTGCCACTCATTTTATCCTTAAGTCCCCCTATATTATTGCATAGGATCTAAGAAAGATCATTAAGCTAAGTATTGTGTGGCCAGGTCCCAATTTACACTCCCATAGTGACACCTGATTGACGCTGGCAACTGTGATCTTTTTCCCCTAGTCTTCCACTAGGACAAGGCCGATGGCCAGCGAAAACAGCCACTAATATAAAACAAGGGTTTTCTCCTGCAAGTACCTACCCCAAATTTCCAGCTTAATAACTGATTCCACCTGGAGATCTACTGGACTTCCAACATGGCCTGAAATACTCTTTATACAACCATGGTATGGCTCTGAAATACCCTTTATACAACCATGGCACCACTTGCCTTAAGTCCTGCTGGACTAGTAACTCACCGGCCTGTCTCCCAAATAGGGGTGTACTCCTGGCCCTCATTTACATACTGTCTCTCCTCTGGGTGGACATGTGCTTAGAGCAAGGACTTCTTCACCCCATAAGGCAAAATCTCAGTGACCCTGAGCCTTGTGGTCATTACTACTGGACCTCTCCCACAACTAAAAACAAAAGCCTCATAGCACACAAGTTGGTAAAGCATGGTTCCTACTATGTGGTGATCCACAATGTGTACAGAAGGCTCCACAGCCTGTCAAAACCTTCAATCAGGCAAGTGTTAGCTCACATACTCACTCTTCTTCTGCTCTGTGGAGGAGACGTTCGGCCTATCCCAGGGCCCCCTCTTGACAATTTCCTTGTCTCCACCCCCCAGGATCCTCACTGGGCATCATCGAAAGGCTTAAGGAGAGTGCACATGAATGTATGCAGTCTTAGGCCAAAAATCCATGAGGTCCAAGCTTGGCTTAACCTCTACAAACCAGATGTCCTGGCAATCTCAGAGACCTGGCTTAAGGCCCATACTGTATTCATGGCCACGAGATCATGATCCTTGGGTACAATAACTTCAGACAGGACAGGGCAGGAAAGAAAGGGAGAAGTGTCCTAATCTATATGAAAGACACTCTAAATGTGAGTCTACTAAAGCCCAACCTTGGTAGCTGCCAGGATGGGGAGTCTATCTTCATCCGTCTAACCCTTGGTAATGCTAAGCATCTCACCATCGGCTGTGTCTATAACCCTCCTAAGAATGCCCAACTCACTCTTGAGGGCATCACCAAATTGGTTGGCAGTGAATTAACCAATTAACTCCTAATAATGGGAGATTTCAACCTGAACTGGGCCACTGACTCCAACAAGGTCCTTAAAGGTGCGATCCAAGGCGCAAACCTGGAACAGGTCATATCTCTATCTACCTGGCTTAATTATAAAATGGGGAACCACATTACTCTTGACTGGGCTCTGGTATCTAACTCTCTCAACATAAAGAAAGCAGGTATATTGGCTGACACCATTAGTGATCACCCCCCAATATTCTGTATTTGGAAGAACAGAGCACCAAAGTTTCCCCCTGGAATACTCACAGTATGTGACTTCTCCAATTTCATGCCTGCTAAATTTAATGACTGCCTAAGTAGCCTGGACTGGATCCTGATTAGGCTCCTCCCGACATTGGATGAGGCCCTTGCCTACTTCCAAAACTCATTCCTCAGTGCAGCATCTCTCTTTAACCCCTTCAAAAACCTTTGTACAAAAGGCCAAGAGGACTAGATGCCCTACAACAAAACTAGTCTGCAAAATGATTAAAGTGTACCTTCTTAGGATACTACTTATGCTACTTCTGATTTCTGGAAATGTTCATCCTAACCCGGGGCCTACCAGCCTAGCACCCCATGCCACAAAAAGGCTGGAGGGGTTCCTCACATTAGCCTCAATCAATGTCTGCAGCCTCCTTAACAAACTTGACATCTTGCAAACCTGGGTCCAGCAACATAGCCCTGATGTACTCTCTGTTGTCAAAACAAGGCTTAACCCCAAGAAACCAGACACTGCAGTCACCATCCCTGGATACTCTATATTCAGGCAGGACAGGGTTTCCAAACAAGGTGGGGGCTGTGCCATCTATCTGAGGAATTCCTATCTGGGTCAAGTCTTCCCGTTCTCAAACCCTAAACCACCCTCGCAGGTTCTCGCTATTAAAGTTCTACTCGGGGTGCACAACAAGGTGCTCACCATTGCCTCTGTGTATCTACCCCTTAAAAATCAGCCCAATGGATTTATGAGCATACTGGAAAGCCTACAGGGATTACACCATAACTCTGAACTCGTAGTACTAGGTGACTTCAACATAAATTGGCTATTGCTGGAGGCCAGAAACTACAAGGATGCGGTCACGTCACTGAACCTCACCCAGCTTGTTACCACCCCCATGGGATGCAACTATAGGACAGGGTTGCACACACTTCTGGACTGGATCCTTACTTATCACCCTGAATGAATCTCAAAAGTCTTAGTGCTCCCTGATGGGATCAGTGACCACTCACCGCTCACATGTACCTGGACAAACAAATTCATTAAGCCCCCTCCTAAAATAATCCACACCAGAGTGTTAAAGCAGAGGTACCTTGAGCTACTAAAGTCACACCTAAGCCACCTGGATTGGACACCAGTCGACTCTGCCACTGATGTAAACCAAGCATTAGACCTTTTCATCAGCCACTTTACTGCGGCCTGCAATATTTATGCACCTCTCAAAAAGCTGAAGGTCAGGGGCAGAGCTAACCCTTGGATAACTCCAGATCTAATCACTTTACTCAAACATAGGGATCATCTCTGGCACTGTGCCCGTGCAACATCCAAACCTGGGGATATTCATAAATATAAAGCTGCCAGAAATGAGTGCACGCAGGCAGTTAGGTTTGCCAAAAGCTAACACTTCAAGGAAGCTCTCTCCAACTCCTGGGGTGATGGAAAAAAATTTTGGAGTAACTTGAAAGACCTTACAGGCAAGGACCCTAAGTCACCACCCACCATGCTCAACATAAATAGAACACCAACATCTGACCTGTACACAATCACAAACACCTTTAACAATGTGTTCTCCAACAATGCGTTCTCCAACTTGGAAAGTGTCCTCCCTTCTAATTTCTTTGATGCTCCATCTGGTAGTAACCCTCCTGCAGCTACTCCTCTCCTACAACCTGCCCCACAATTCTACTTCAAGAAGATCCCAGTGCATGAAGCCAGAACCTATATTCAGAAGGCCATTCACAATGCAGGCTACAGCGGTGACTCCCTTGACCTAAAGTTGTTAGCACTTGTCCTTGAAGAAGTCCTTGAACCCCAGACAAAGGTCCTCAACCTATCACTAAGGATGTCCCAGTTCCCATCTCACTGGAAACGGGCGACCATCACACTGGTACACAAAAGTGGAGACAAATCACTGCACTCCAACTACAGACCTATCTCCATCCTCCTTCCATTGTCTAAGGCCCTGGAGCGCATCGCCTCAGACCAACTAGTCAAGTACCTGGAAAAATATGACATCCAGTGTCCTGAGCAACATGGTTTCTGAAAAGGACACAGTACCACCACTGCACTATTAGAATTTACAGGCTTCATCCATACCACGCTTGATCAAGGAAACTGAGTAGGGGCAGTATTCATTGACCTTACGAAAGCCTTTGACACTGTGAACCACCCACTCCTGCTCAAGCAATTATCAAACATTGGGCTCTCCAATGAAGTGCTGCTCTGGTTTTCAAGCTACCCTGGGGAGAGGGTCCAGTGGGTTAGGATTACCAGTGTCACCTCGGAAGAAAAGCCAGTCCTTTCAGGGGTCCCACAGGGGTCCATCCTGGGGCCACTACTCTTCAGCTTCTTCCTCAACGACCTTCCCAGTGTCTGCCACCAGAAATTACTGCTCTACGCCGATGACGCAGTCATGTTCACCAACCACCAAAATGCATAGCTCCTCGAGAAACAGTTACAGCTTGAATTCATGTGCATCTAAGAATGGTTCAAGTCACACAAACTGGTCATGAACTACAGCAAAACAAAGGTTATGACCTTCTACAACGCCAGGAGCAAGTACAAATCCCGTGACCTCACCATCCTAAACCAAACAGGGACCTTACTTGAACACATTCCTGATTTTAAATACCTAGGTGTCACATTGGACAGCTCACTCTCCTACGATCGGCACATAGATTCTGTCGCCAAAGCCACCAACATCCGTATAGTCCTGCTCTACAGACACAAACACTGCATGACTCCTGACACTCTCCAGTTGGCTATCAACAGCTCTGTCACCTCCATCATCGATTATTGGCTACCAATTTATGGCTCTGCCTCCACCTCTGCCCTCCGCAGAATTATAGTTGCACTCAACAAAGCATGTAGGCTGCTAACTGGGGCTGTCCAACTTACACACACTTGTGACCTGTACACTCGGGCAGGATGGCTTCCTCTCATCAGCCGGATACAGTATTAAACCTGCCTCTTAGCTAAAAAAGTCCTTCTCAGGGTCATGCCCCTGAGCATTCAAAAGCTCCTCATTGACCACCACAGCACCCAGCGAACTAGAAGTTCACAACAACAAACCTTCCTTGTCCTCAGATGCTGGACTATCATGGGCCAGAGGGCCTTTGCCCACAGAGCACCACAGTGGTACAATACTCTCAACAAAGAAACTCTTACTGCTGCTGCTCTTGGCCTTTTTAAGAGACAACTCCAATTTCATCTCATTTCAACCAGTCGTTGTGACTGCCTTGCCTAATAAAGGGCCCACCGCTCACTGCCCTCCACTTCAGTCTTGACAGCTACCTCTCCCCGCCTTGCCCCCTTCTGCCTGCTTAGCCCCTTGCCCCCTCTCCCTTTCCTCCCCCCGGGCATTTCCTGACTTTTCCCTCCCTCCCTCCCTTTAGAGCTCTTATCCTCACCCTCTACCCTCAGACAATGGCCTTCCTGCCTGCATACCCCCTCCCTCTCACCAGCAGTGCTTATTTCTAAGATTACCCTTGGCTAGTATGTCATGCTACCTAACATTTGGCACATTTTGAATTACTGGAATTTCCTAAGCCTCAGTCTCTTACTTCTTTTTATTATGTAACTATGTATTATTATGTTGACCTTTGTATATATGTATACTCCCCATTCCTTCGAAGTGGAACCTTTGTAAACGAGCAGTTCCTGCTCAAAGGTATTTGTAATCTTAGATTTCAATAAAAAAAAAAATAAAATAAAAAAAAAGGAGGCTGCCATAAATGGATCTCTCACTCTGTGAAATCTCAGATGAAAAAAAGGGACAAGGCTTGGAAGACATTCCGGCTTTCCCATCTTCCCGCAGACCTGGTTACTTACAAAACCCTAAGAAATAAATGTAAGGTAGACATCAAACTTCCCAAAAAGGAGTATGTAACCCACCTCCAACGGTCCACATTGGGGAACCCTAAGCTTTTCTGGGCACAAATCAATGAACCGCTTAAGGGCAACACCAAGGAGGCACAAAGTCAAATTAAGGTACAAGGACAGTGTATCAGTGATTGCCAGCTTATAGCCTCAGCAATCAACCACCACTTCACCAATCTTGATGCATACAAGGTAGGACTATCAACACCCATGCCTCTATAGACCTTTGATGAATCTCTTTGTCAGAACAGACCCCAATTTCACCCGAGAATGGTCAAGGTGAGCGAGGTCCGTAAACTTCTGATAGCCCCCAAGCACAAAGGCTGTGGTGGCCCAGATGGAATCAGCCCGAGGCTACTCCAGGAAGGTGCGCTGTCCTTGGCCAAACCTCTGACCTGGATCATCAACAGGTCTTTACTTAAAGGGTACGTTCCACACCAGTAGAAGGCTGCCAACATGGTCCCCATTTACAAGGGTGGGTCTCTTGAACAAATTGGCAATTACAGGCCCATCTCCCTGCTGTGTACCCTGGCCAAATTGCAAGAAAGGCTAGTTAATGGGCAACTGAGAGACTACCTGGAGCTCCACCAAATCCTAGCCACTTCACAGCATGGCTTTTGGGCAAACCATGGAACAGACACGGCGCTCATCAAACTCACAGTGGACCTATTCAGGGCAATGGATGAGGGCATGTCGACGGGTGCTATCTTCATAGACCTGTCCAAGGCATTTGACCTAGTGGACCACAACTTTCTTCTTACTAAGCTTCAAGGCATTGGGCTTGATGCCTAGGCCCTAAACTGGTTCAAGAGCTACCTCTCAGGCTGCTCCCAGAGGGTCATTTGGAAGGGATAGCTATACACCCCCCTTTACCCATCAAGGAGGGTGTGCCTCAGGGCTCAATTCTTGCCCCCTCCTGTTCTCTCTTTACAAATTACCTAAACCAGCACTGTGGAGATAGCTCAGTAGTTCAATACACAGACGATACTGTCATCTACCGAGCCTGGTCCACACCGCATGCTCTGGGCCCTCTTCCTACAAGGGGACCTAAACACACTCGAGGCCTGGCTCACATCAAACAAAATGATCTTCAACACAGCAAACACTAAAGCCTTGCTGTTTGGTCCTAGATCCCTTGGCCAGGATCGGACCAATTCCCTAAAACTTACTACCCTTGGGGATAAATGAATAGACATAGTTGACAACATAAAATACCTAGGGCTAACTATTGACCAGGGTCTCACCTTTAAGCCCCATGTTGACCAGGTAACAAGGTCTATCCACCTCAAACTTGGCATCATGTACAGGCTTAAAAAACAACTTATCTCGGAGGCTAGATGAGCAATCGCCTCCAGTGTCCTCCTACCCACATTAACCTATGCTGCCCCGGTAATCCAGGGCATGGCAAAGGGTGAGGTTAGTAGGCTTCAGGTCCTGTACAACAAGGTGGCGAGGTCTGCGACAATGTGTCAACCAAGAAGCCACCCCTGCATCTCACTAGCCCAGCTGCAATGGCCTTCTTTCGAGGCTCGTCTACAGTATCCACTGATCTGCCGTGCATACAAATTGCAGAGCCCGGCGGCCCCACCAAGCCTAACAGGAATAATCATGGCTAAGCCTAACCCTCAAACACTTAGGACCTCAGGTCGGTCCCTACTGGCAATCCCCAGAATCAAGACTCACAAGGGAGGCAATTCCTTCGCTGTCACAGCCCCTAAACTGTGGAACACTCTCCCACTTCTAGTACAGGAAGCCCCCGCGCTACCAATCTTTCGCACTTGGCTTAAGTCCTATTAGCTCAGGACAAGCTCATGCCATTGTGAGGGTATAGGATAATCACCCCCGATCCTAATCACAACACCCATCCCCCCTCTCTTCTCACCTAAATCGACATTAAATCATGCCTTAAATCTTTCAAGTGTTACACTTACGGTCTACAATTTGAATAATTGCCTATACTGGTATCCTCATTATCCTGTCTACTTCTCGTAACCCTGTATCACCAGACTGTATGTATTGTATTAGAAACGTAGAAACATAGACTTTGACGGCAGATAAGAACCGCTTGGCCCACCTAGTCTGCCCATTTCCCTACCTACAGGATAGGCCGCAGATCCTAGTTCACCAACAGCCTATTTCTTCTTACCCCCCACAAGAACTGCCTTATGTCTGTCCCATGCATTCTTGAATTCTCCCACAGTTTTAGACCCCACAACCTCCTCAGGAAGGCTGTTCCATGCATCCACTACCCTCTCTGTGAAAAAATACTTCCTCACATTGCCCTGGAACCGCCCCCCTCTATCTTTAAATTATGTCCCCTTGTTCTTGCATATCTCTTTTTCTGAAAGATGCTACCCTCTTGGGCTTTGTTGATTCCACTGAGGTACTTAAAAGTTTCTATCATGTCTATAGGTGTCAGCGTGGCTCAGTTGGTAGCACATCTGCCTCTGGACCAGAAGGTCATGGGTTCTTGTCCCACACTGGGATAGACTTGCAACTAAAAATCTCTGGCATCCGAGTGCAGTATTGGGGGTGCTGTACTTCTGGGGTGTGCCGTCCTTCAGATGAGACGTTAAACCAAGGTCCCTTCTGCCCATCCTGGTTTTGTCCTGGTGGGTGTCCAGGTGGAAGTAAAAGAACCCAGGGTACTCTTTGTAAAGAGCAGGGAACATTCCCGGTGTCCTGGCCAACATTCCCCTTCCCATAAACCGGTTCATGCAATTATCCAGGCTGTGTGTGTGTGTGTGTGGGTGATGATGTGCGATATGGCCGCTACCACACATTCAGTCACTTCACTACCAGTCTAGCATTGCTTGTAAAGCGCTTTGAGATACTGTGTATGAAAAGCGCTATATAAATGCTGATTCTTCTTCTTCTTCATGTCCCCCCTCTCCCTTCTTTCCTCAAGGGTATACATATTAATCTCCTTTAGTCTCTCCTCGTACGGCTTTTCTTGCAGACCCTGCACCATTTTAGTTGCCCTCCTCTGGACTGCCTCTATCCTGTCTATGTCTGGATCACCTGATTGTATGTATTGTATTGCTTCTGTTCCCCAGTCGCTCCTGAAAAAGGGACCTTTGGGGGCCCAGTGGGACAACCTGGTCATCAAAATTCAATAAATAAATATATATATATATATATATATATATATATATATATAACTAGGGGATACATAATGGGCAGGAGTGTGATATGGAAAATGCTCTCACACCTGCAGAGTGACCTCTGGATATCTTATGAGTGCAGAGGGCATGAGTTAGATATCCAGAACTCATGATGCATGAGTGAGAATATTTTCCATTGCACACGCTCTGCACATCATGTGTGTGATTAATACAACAGGGGTGAGTGGTAAATGAGTGAGAGGGTTTTATGTATTTAGTTTGTCGAGAGCTTCTTGGGCTGTGGAGTTTTCTTTTGTTATTGGGGCCGGGTGTATGTTTTATACTGTTCTGAGTGGTTGATGTGTGTGTTGCTGATGTGTGTTTGGCTACATGTTGTCTATGTGTTGTGTTTCATTGGATGTTGTGCCTTGGTGGGTGGAACTTAGGCTGGTGTCAGGGAATGGGGTTTCATCAAAACTTTATTTTATTTTCTTAGATTTCTGTGTTTGTGAGCATTATAATTTAATTTGTTTCTTACAGTTTTAGTGTACTGTTTGCATGACTGTTGTAACTTATTTTTGTCCTGCTCATGTCGGTTCCATTCAGCCAAACTGTGGATGTTTCACATTCAAGTTATAAAAGCAGTTTCACTTCTGCTGCTTAGTGTGTTTTGCAACGTGGACCCACTTTGCTCGATGGGCCAACGATCATTTGCCTACAGGGCGCCATACTGGTTAAATAATCTCTGCAGGGAAATCTCCTCCACCCTCAAGCTTGGTCCCTTCAAAACTAGGCTCCATCTCTCTCTCTCTCTGTCTGCCTCCAGTACCTGTGACTGCCACTCCCTGCCAGCCTAACTGATGCCTCTGTCTTACCCCGGCATCACAACATGCACTTTCCACCTGTCCCCTCCTCACCCTGTTTCCCGCCTCCAACCCCTTGCCTGCACTTCTCTATGTGTTGACAATGCCTCTCAGCAGCTTATACCCCCCTGTGTCCTAACCATGTCTTGTAATACTGTTGCACACCAATGAACTGGTGCTCTACCAAAAGTGCATGCATCTTCTCTTGTATCTGATTGCGAAGCTGTTAAGCATGCAAGTAATTACTGTTCATGTTCTTGCCACAACTGTCGACATCCACCACTAGAAACTGCTGTTAAACCTGAGTAACCTGTTATCTCTGCCAAACTTTCTGCTGTACCACTTACATTTCTGTTGTACCTTGTACTGTTGTAACATTGTTGTGCTGTGCTCAATCTGACGTGGAACCTTTGTAAAAGAGCCTTGGCTCAAAGGTACTTGTAATCCTAGATTCAAATAAATGAATAAATAAACATATAATTTAAGGTAACTAACTTTTTTTTAGTAGTTTTACAAGGTGAATTCTTATAAATTTTGCTCTTCACAATGATAAGTTGCTTGTTTGATGTGTTTCATTTTACTCCGTGTTGGAGTCTGGTTCACATACTCTGGCCCACTGTATGTGCATCTGCTTGCAGTGGGGACCTGGAGGAAGAGAAACACCACAGTCCAGAGTTATCTTTTCCTTTGTAAAGTGTTACTTTGTGCCTGTTATGTGAAGGAGTCTTTGATGGAGAAACATGCTTTCTTAGGAGCAGCAGCTGTGTTTCAGGTAAAAGCATTGTACTTCTGTATTTGTTTCTATGGTAACAGCACAGTTCGTTTTGTATGCTGAGAGAAAGCTGCCTTGAGTGATATCAGTGACCTTTGTGTGACCTGTGTATGTAAATGGCTATCATCACTGTAGAGTAGAGGTTAAAAATATCACTCTGCAGTATATGATACACTGTTTTATCTCATTCATTTACCAATTACCCCATTGTATAAAAATATATATATATATATTAGAGGCAAAAAACTCCATTTAATGCATCAGTTAGGGTTGTACCACAGCAACAAAAGCGAGGAAATTCGGTGTTAGGGTTGAACGCCCCCCTTGCACCCCTTCCAGCCCCCCACCTCAACCGCCAACAGGATGTGCATTGGGGTCATCAGCCCTAAGTCTCACCCTATCACATGTGTAAAGAAGCTGAGCCATAGGAGAATAGGGTGAGAATGTGCAGTAGAAATAATGAATGGAATGTGGTGGGGCCCGTGCTCCCACAAGCGTGATGTTTTTGTGACATAGTAACGATAAGTGCAAGGAAAGCATAACCACTAATGGTTGCTACGTGTGACACAAACGTAAATGGTAAAGCAAACGTTAATAGAAACGCAAGTGCAAAGTGACGCCAAAGCGTACAGTGATGCAAAAGGGGACGCAAGCGCGTAAGGAAACACAAACCGTGATGTGCACAGTCACAGTACAGCAATTGGAAACACAAATGTTAACATTAACAGCAGAAATAATGCAAAAGGAAGCAGAAAAGGAAATGTGAACGCAAGCGTGTACGCAAATGAGAATGCAAAGGGTAACGCACACGGTGGCTTACACGGGAATGGTAACGCAAACGGGTATGGAAACGCAAGTGAGAATGCTAACTGTAACAGAACGGAAGAGCACACCCTGGTTTTGCGCAACAGCTGCATAAAGAAACACAGTGTGTACAAAGAATGTATGCATAATAATGGGCCTCGGAGCAGAAAATGAGCTGTTAGAATACTAAATTGCTTATATCTCAGGAACCGTACGACGTAGAAAAAAAATTAAAATTTCACATGATTCATGAGTTTCCTGGCTAGGTTTTCATTGAATGCATGGCCCACAGGGCTATACATTGTCATGACAAAAAATCTGTATCACGCACTGTTTTCAAGACTCGAGCCCGGAAGGTGCGGCATACACCACCATGTTCATCTATGGGAAAAAATGTCAACTTCAGAGTACCATAACATGGCATCCCTGAAATATTTTCTCACCAAACCAACAAAAGGCACATCTGTGAGATGTTGGCTGCCTTCCCTCCAAATTTCAGCCCAAAAGACCAAACCGTTCTTTTGCAGCCCCCCCACAGAAAGTAGTAAAAATATGTCCTGGTGCCGTTGTGCGGGTGTGCCAGGGTTGTGAGAGTGCCGAAAATGTGTTCAGCACTCTGACTGAGCAATTATGGTGATTGCCTTTAGTTGTTCACCCTTATCACATAGACTCGGGCTGCTTCAGCTCCCCCACGGTCAGACGGCACCCAGCCGACCGAGACCAGGACGCCCGCCTGCAGCTCCTTGGAAGCTGCCTGCCCTTGAACAGGGCTGTTGCAGCTCCCCCATGGTCGGACGGCACCCAGCTGACCAAGACCAGGACGCCCACCTGCAGCTCCTTGGAAGCTGCCTGCCCTCTAACAGGGCTGCTTCAGCTCTCCCACGGTCGGACAGCACCCAGCCGACTGAGACCAGGACATCCGCCTGCAGCTCCTTGGAAGGTACGGTGACAGCGCATTCAATCAGAACACGGGTGCTTCCAGCAAACCCGCTCCAATTGGCCAGGACTTTTTCCCCTGCTTTTGCTGCCTGGCACTTTTTACAAATAGATTTAGCTGCAACTAAACAAAATTCAAGTGTCTCAAAGAAGGATTTCAACTGTATTAGCTGGACCGTAATTTCTACTACTATTTTAAAGTGCTTATAGCTCTTCTGTTGTTTCCTAGCTCCTGCACCCCCCCCCATCCAAGCAGTATGCCTTGGTGCCGAAAAGTCTCACTCTCCTTTGTCTTGCTAAATTTCTCAATCTAAACCTGTCCTGTCTCAACGCTATTTAACCCCTGCTATTTTTCTTCTTTCCAGCTGCCTGCCCTTGAACAGGGCTGCTTCTGCTCCCCCACGGTCAGATGGCACCCAGCCGACTGAGACCAGGACACCCACATGCAGCTCCTTGGAAGGTACGGTGACAGCGCAGACAATTAGAACATGGGCACTTCCAGCAAACCTGCTCCGATAGGCCAGGACTTTTTCCCCTGCTTTTGCCACCTGGTGCTTTTTACAAATAGATTTAGCTGCAACTAAGCAAAATTCAAGTCTCATAGAAGGATTTTCAGCCCTCCCACCCACCCCACCCCCTCCACTGATTAAATACATCTATTGCCCACCCACATTCCCTCTCGCTCCATCATTGGTTAGTAAGCCTAGCAGCACTTGCTCCCTCATTGGCTAATAAGCCTAGCAGCACTGCTCGCTCCTTCATTGGCTACCTAAAACCCTCATTCCCTCTGCTCCCCCGTTGGTTCCTAGTCCTTACAGGTCCCTATCATTTCCCTGACCCACATCCCAGCCCTTCACCTTCTCCACTAAGTAACTACAGCACCTACCTTCCCCGCTAAGTAACCACAGCAGTAAGGTCCTCCTAGCACCTGATCTGCGCCACGATCCTTCTACCAGGCCACCTGACCCTGCTCATCCCTATTCTCTTCTCCCTCCCTCCCTCCCTTTCTAACATGTCACCCACCTTTCCCATGCCCCCCTCCCAAATCCTGCCAAACCTTGTTGAGGTCTCCCACCCCTCCAGCCCGGCGTCCACCTCTCCTTTCACCCAAGCATGGACACACTCTGCCACATGTCCCAACCCATTTCTTTTCAACCCATCGCCCCTGGGTCATTTTCCAACTTATTCCCCTACGCCCAGCATATACATGCCATCAATCTAAGAGATGTCTGTTCACAGTCAGTCATATGCAACTATTTGCTCACAACCAACTCTTGCTCTCCTGCTCCTTGCAGCAGGTGACATCCACCCTAACCCCCACCCCTAATACTACCCCCCATGCCCCTCTCCAACATCGTCCTCTTCTTCACCTCATTCTGGGGACCTTCTCCCACATGGCCTGCACCTCCTTCACCTAAATATAAGAAGCCTCATCCACAAGCTTGACTCCATTCAGGTTCTTGTCATCCATTACACTCCAGATATCCTCACCCTGTCCGAAACCTGGCTCAACAAAAATATCAACGACTTCTGTGTTGCTATCCCAGGCTACACTATGGCCCACCAGGACAGAGCCTCTAAAGACAGTGGAATAGCCATCTATGTAAACTCAGACTTGCACTATTTAGTGGCCCTGACAAAGTCCAAACCAAAAGTCCTTGAAGTAATACTAATTCAGCTTGTCCTTCCCTTCTCGCTAACAATCTACATTGCTGGGATATACTGCCGACCTGGTACATGAGCTTCTGCTGTCACCGAACTCCTCAAGCAAATCTCCTGCCTAACCATGACAGGGGAACTCTACATCATGGGCGATCTTAACCGCAATTGGCTAGCTCCTGCCCTCAACAAAACCAGGACTGAAATTTCCACCCTAAGCCTCTCACAAATCATTACTGAGCCCATCCGGCTTATCCTCAATCTGGCAACCACTCACTCATCGACTGGGTCCTTACAACACACCCCCTCCAGGTCAAACATGCCGGTATTCTTCCTGACTCCCTCAGTGACCACCACGTAACCTTCTTAGTGTGTAAAATCCACCTCCCAAAATCCCCCAATAAATTTGTAGTTCAACGCTCCTATAAATCCCTTAATCTAGCCCCTGTATTAGAAGACCTTGTGCAAGCAAACTGGGCCCCTGCCCCTCCTACTATCTCCATTGATGATGCCTTCCTACACTTTAAAAACACATTCCTCAGCATCTGGAACACACACTCCCCATTGCGTTGTACAAGAGTATGAGGAAACCACCTACCTTGGATCACCCAAGAACTGACTGCATGTCAAATCGCATGGGACAAAGCCTGGAAAATGCATAAATCCTCATGACTCCCACAACACCTCTCCACATACCGCATGCTCCATAACAAGTGTGCCAGAGCCACTCATCTTGCAAAAGCAGAGTACTTCAGCAGCTCCATCCAGTCAAACCTAAATAAACCCTCAAAATTCTGGAAGGTCAGTCACTCCCTTTTCACCCCACCGGCTGCCAATCCCTCCTCTCTTCCCTGCCCAACACTACACCTCTTGCACTGCCTACAGACATAAAGACCCAGACTAGGCCTCGCTCCTCTTCCTTCAAAGTCATCTCTGCAACTGAGGCCCTAGATGCATTACTTTCTCTCAACCCTTCAAAAGGCAAATCCTAGGATGGATTAGACCCCAAACTTCTATACCTGTCCGCCCCCACTATAGTAATTCCGCTTGACAAACTCCTAAACCAATCCCTTGCTGCCACTGCCGTCCCCCATGCATGGAAGCATGCCATTGTCATCCCTCTGCCAAAAGCAGGTGCCCCTACCTCACCTTCTAACTACCGCCCTATCTCCCTCCTCCCAGCCCTAGCAAAACTACAAGAGCACCTTGTGCTCACCCAACTTACCTCGTTCCTCACTGACTCCAAATTCCTTACAACATTCCAGTTTGGCTTCAGAAAGAGACACTCCACCACCTCCTCCCTGATAAGGCTTACAGACACTATCCTGACAGGCGTGTACAGTGGACTGATCACCTCAGCCATTTTTGTTGACCTTGCAAAAGCCTTCAACACCATCTCCCACCCCATATTGCTCTCGAGTTTCGCTTAATCAGGCCTCTTTGTCACAGCCACAAACTGGTTCAGATCATACCTCTCTGATAGAACTCAGTCTAAAATGCAATCTCCACCCCTTCCCTTAACTACCGGTGTCCCACAGGGGTCAGTTCTTGGTCCCATTCTGTTCTCTATATTCCTAAATGACCTGCTACTCATCTGCTCTACTTCCTCAATCCACATGTATGCAAATGATACTGTACTCTACTACTCGGGCTCTGCCCCTGATGTGGTACAATCAAACCTCCAAGCTGACTTCAACAAGGTACAGCAATGGTTTAGCTCGCACCAGCTCTCCCTAAATGCAAAAAAAACTGTCACTATGACTTCGGCACACGACAACGCCTGGCCAGACTCCCATCCCTTCCCTGCTTCGCCACCCTAAATGGCCAAAAACTTGAAGATGTCTCCTAAATTCCGTTACTTGGGGGTCTGGCTCGACAGCCATCTCTCCTTCTCTGACCACATCGATGCTATCTCAAAAAATCTATGCCCCATGCTCAGTGCACTATATAGGAACCGCAGCAGCCTCCGTCCTAGAGTCTGGTCCTGAAGATGATACTGCCCTCCATCAACTACTGCGACATTGTATACAGTGCAGCCCCTAAGTCCACCCTATCTAAATTGGACACACTTTATAATGCCTTCTGCCGCTTTGCTCCAGATGTCTCTCCCCTCACCCACCACTGCAACCTCTACCGAGCCTTGGCACTACCATCCCTCTAAAACTGCCACATCTCTTACTGTGCTAAATTTGTCTCCAACCTATGGCTCAGGTCCATCCCCTCCTACCTTGCCACCATGCTCACAGATGCGCCACCCCCCTCCCATCATCTTAGATCCAGTGACTCTCACCAACTTTCAGCCCCTAGGTGGAAGACCTCTGCCGTTCAAGCTGCCTTCTCACACTAGCTACCCAAGCTCTGGAATGCCCTCCCACCGCAAATTCGGCTCTCCTCCTCTTCCTACTCTCTGTCTATCACCCTAGCAAACTTCCTTACTACAAATTGCTCCCGTCCCTGAACCTGCCATGCCCCACTATCCCCTCCCCAATGCCTGACCAGTGACCTTAGCCCTGCTACAGAAGCTGGCATATAACCCCAACCTTGCACTTACGTCCTGGGCCTATTTTGCCCTATGTACTGTTTATAACTGTATAACTGTGATATACATCCTCTGTTGTTTACAGCTGTTATTACTGTGCTAATTTACCTTGTCTGCTGCTTCTTGTCACAAAAATTTTTATTTGATTCTATAATATCCTAAACATTCAATGTGCGCTGCTTGTATAGTCATGCAGTCGTGTATCCTTATGCTGCTTTTTATTTGCTTCTGTTAACTATTCACTTGATAATCTGCATGTTATCATATCTATGTTTACCCCCCCCAGGTCGCATATATATATATATATATATATATATATATATATATATATATGTATATATACACACCTCACCTCACCACACCACCCCAAGCAACACTTCCCGCAAAGCTTCACGTACCAAATGTCAAAATAAAGCCGCCTTAAATACGATTGTAAATTGTCTCAGGAAGTTGCTAGTACTTCTCCTACTCTGCTTTGGGAATGTTGAACTTAACCCTGGCCCACCCCTTGCACTTAGAGCCTCACCAGACTTCTTCTGTGAAGACCAGATCCAGGAGGGAGGATGTCCCTGTGTGGGGATTTATTCTGGTGGGTGAAGTGACAATCTGCGTGAGGTTAAGCGCTGAGGCATCATTGAAGTAAGGGACTACTTTCGTGGACAACCAGTTTATGTTGAAGTCACCCATGACTATTTTTTCATATGGGTATAACCTATTCAGATATGACAGACCAGCTAGGGGAGGATGAGTCGCTATCTATGCCAAGACCAAATACCTTGTCTCAGACATTGTTCGGACTTCCTTAACTAAGGAATTTGAATGCCTTGCCCTAAAGCTAAACATTTCATCTGAAGTAGCCCTCTTAATATCCACCTGTTATAGGCCACCCTCTGCAGTGCTTGACATTCTAGCACACCTCCACTCCCTACTGGATAAGGTGAACCTAGAATGCATAACAGTGGGAGACTTCAGTCTGAACTGGAATGATGACTGCGCTAACAAGAATAAGCAATTCTGCAATGCTCATGGGTTAACTCAAATGACTCCTGAGAACACCCAACCAAACAAGAAAAATCCCAGCCATAGTGCCCTACTGGATCTTATGCTTGTCAGTAAGCCTCACAACATCACCCGCATAGGAGTTTTTCACAGTGACATAAATGATCACTGTGCCATCGCCTGTATTTACTGGTCCCATAACAGGTTGCCTACTTCTACTTTCAAGCTGAAAAGAAGTCTAAAAAACTTCTGCCTGTCCACCTTCCTGACTGACCTTGGTAATATCAAGTGACAGAAATTCTATCTGGCCCCTTTTGTCACTGAGGCATTCAGTATTTTCCAAAACCTACTAGTGGGACTGATAAACAAACATGCTCCACTTAGGAAGATCAGAACAAGGAAAAGGTCCCCAGATTGGTTCACTCCTACCTTGAAGAAAGCCCTCCAGGACAGGGATATTCTCTGGAAAAGAGCCAGTAAAACAAAGCTGGAAGCCAACTGACTTGCCTTTTGGGTGGCTAGGAATGCCTGCACCAAGTTAATAAGGACAGAAAAAGCATGTTATTTCCTGACTGCCCTTGAAGAAAATAAAAATTGCTCTGCCAATTTTTGGAACATTCTTAAAGAGGTTAAAGGTCACTCACCAGCCTCTCCCCTGCCTGCTAGAATAGTGGCAGGAAATGTTTCTTACACGAACAGAGCAGACATTCTTGAACAACTCAACAATAATTTTGCCACAGCAGGCCTTGCTTTTGATGAGTCGCCCCTCAGCAAGTTAACTGTCCACAGCGATGCCACTGACGGCTTCTCCTCTGACATTGCCCCAAACCCAAGACACTCCTCCTTCTGCTTTCAACCAGTTACATTCAAACAGGTGGAGGACCTCCTAATGTCTCTGGACACAAAAAAGTGTGGTGGCGCTGGCCTTATAGAACCATGTATCTTGAAAACAGGCTTTTACCCTCTGACTGCCCAGATCACTGACCTACTTAATAGTTCCCTGATTCTAGGTGAATTACCTCCTCTTTGGAAAACAGTGCACAACATTCCCCTTTTCAAGTCTGGGGATCCAACTGACCTAAACAAGTACTGTCTGATTTCGATGCTTCCTACCCTATCAAAAATCCTGGAGAAAGTTGTCAGCTACCAACTTAGGGATTACCTAGAATCTGAGAACCTCTTGAAGCCAGCCCAGTTAGGTTTTAGACCTGAGCACAGCACTATAACTGCCCTTGCCGAAGTCTCCAGTGATGGACAAAATGCTTTGGATACCAACAAACACGTTTATGTCCTCTTTCTGGACCTAAGTAAGGCCTTTGATACCATGGAAAATAGCCTTCTGCTTAATGTCCTGACTAGCTTTCGCCTAGACAATACTGCCATAAAGAGGTTAAAATGTTATCTGTCCAACAGACTGCAACAAATTAAAGCTGAAGGTGAACTGTCTCTACTTAAAATCCTTCCTCGGGGTGTGTCACAAGGCTCTATCCTGGGCCCCATCCTGTTCTCATTATACATAAACCATATTGACTCTCACTTACGCACAAGTAATGTACATCTATTCACTGATGATACGGTTCTCTACACTATTAACTCTTCTCTGGATCTCGCTTATGACGAGCTTCAACACAACTTTGTCACCCTCCAGCACAATTTACTAAAGCACAAGCTCCTGCTTAACGCAAAAAAGACCAAGACAATGATCTTATCTCCACATGCCTATCATTTCCAGGGGCCACCAACAAACCACCAGATTTACACCTTATCACAGTAGGCAAACCACTGGAAATAGTGGATAAGTTTAAGTACCTGGGTGTCTGGTTGAATAACTGGCTTAATTTTGCAGTACATCTGAATGAGCTATCAAAAGAGCTAAGACAACATCTAGGTATTTTTTATCTCATGATACACCTTCTCACACTAGAAGCCAGAAAGAGACTAGTCCTAATTACTTTTATTCCACTGCTCGACTATGCTGACATTCTTTATAGCCACTGTTCAAATCAGGCATTATATAAATTAGACACCCTCTATCACCGAGCCTTGCAGTTTATTCTGGATATGCCCATTTGCACCCATCACTGCTTGCTCTATCAAAAGCTTGTCTGGTCATCTTTTACATTGAGGAGGCAAAAAAATGCCCTCCTCAGGTTCTACAGGGCCTTAACCGATAAACTACCAGATTATATCTCTGCTGTTTTTGTGCACGCAACAGGATATATATATCTGTATCTGTGTATGCTGAAATCAGGTATTAGCTTACCTTCTCTCACAGTTCTATATCTATTAAAATACTGAGATACCTCAATTGATTAATTTAATCATTTAACATCTTTTGGGGGGACAGCCAGCTCTTCAGTATTCACATCCCAGTCATTTAATATGGGCATTTCTTGCCATTTAAATGTTTTAACGATTTGTGATCTATAGTAGTATACAGATACATACTGTATATATAAGATATTTTCTGAGTGCCTTGAAAGTTGTATTGGTACCTACTGTAGGTACCATTCTGAGTTATAATAAAAAACACGTTTTATTGTGCATAATGAGCTTTCCTAGTGGTGTTGTTTCAATTTGCAGAGAAGATTCAATTAGTCAATCAAAACTGTTTTAGCATGTAGCTTGTTTAGTGTATGTACTGTACTTTATTAATTAATGGTGCACTTTGGGAGGTGGAGCTAGCTGTTGAACATGGTGGCAGCTTAATTTATACAGACAGTTCAGCCATAAAGGAACTGCATTCCACCCATCTAAAATTGGTGAACTAGGGAGCTGATCTTATGGACAACGGCTGTATGTGCTTGTTTCTAAGGCTACAATGTCTGCTGACTTCTGTTGGCATACACATATGTATATAATTTATAACAAATAACATTTTAATAATAATTATCATTAAAAAATGATATCTTTTGAGTGTGTTTTTTGTTCACCTAGAAGAAAAACCTTTGTGCACTAACTTAAAACCAGGCAAATAATCACACTGATGGCTCACTTCTGAAATTCACAATAGAAAGCCACTTGTGGGCATATTCAAAATACAAAAATGTTCCAAACCAGATGTAATAAGATTATATTTCAAACACAGAGGCTACATAAACATTGGCATGGCAGCCAGATATTTACACTGACAGCCCACTAATAAAATTCACAGCAAATACAGTTGTATGTTCTCTGTTTGTCTTTTAATTGAAATGTATTTTGAAACTTATTGTGAATTTTTATGTTGATTGCACACAGCGCAAGAAACATATTGGGACAGCTTGCTGAGAAGCAGGCTGTGCAGGCGGGGCACTGTTGTGGCCAATGCCCCCACAGCCTGCAAAGGCTTGTCCCACTTCCCCCAATGCCATTGCAGACTGCTGGTGACAGCAGTTTGGAATGTTGGCACCAAGTTTTGAGAATTTCGCCACTGCAATCAGGGGCTGCCTCATCATTGCAGCGTCAGCCATCCGCTGCAATGATGGAGCGACCCGTCATTGCGGGGAGGGATGTAAAACCCCTGATATTGTTTGTGAACATGGCAGCGGCTTGCTGCCATGTTCATAAACAATACAACCACCCCACCGTGTTTACTTGCTGACGGGGAGCCCTAATCCCCATCGGCTTTGGTGGCCCCATGTTTCTGTTGTTGCTGACTGAGGACCCCACACCCCGTTGGCATTCTGCACCCCCCCATGCTTTTGTTTCTGCCAACGGGCTGCCCAATCCCCGTCGGCATAATGATACCCACGTCCCCCTTGTTTGCCAATGGGGGTGCCCAATCCCCAGTCGGCTACTACTGGCCTTCCAAACAAAAGTCTCTGCTGGCACACTGGGAGCCCACCCCAGCATGCCAGATGCCACTGTGAAGAAAAAACAGTCCCGTGACGTCTTTTATTTTTTTTTTTCCTGAAAAAGGAAACTGTCCTCAGCACTCACCCTGCCCCCACCCGCAACCCACACCCACCCACTGTGCACCCTGCCTTCCCACACCCCTCACCCCATACTTACCTCCGGAGCTCAGCGAGACGATCTTCGTGGACTGGACACGCCTTCACTCTTTCAAAGCCAGCCGCGAACTGAGGAAATGCCAGTGAGCTGTATAATGTAATAAATAGGGTTTTTTCAACTTTAGTGCATATCTCAGGCATTTTTTGTGAATTTTTTCACCAATTTTCAACATGTGGTTTTTGGGACCCCTCCTCATGAATGCTTGAACTGTCATGGCATTAATCAGCCCAGAAAGATGATTTCACAGTCACTGCGTGGAATCACCTTTGGGGGCTGGTTAACAAAACAACAGAGCCAGTGTTCATGAGGTGGGCTCTCAAAAAGCCTATGTTGCAAATTTGGTGGAAAAAAATCCAAAAAATGACTGTTTTATGAGCGTGCGCTGTGCAGTTGCTACGCACGCTCATAACTTCATGAATTTGCAATATTTTCATGCCAGATTTTCAACATTGGCATTTTGTCACACCTCCTTGTGAACAGTACAGCTGTCATTGTTCACATCCTGGCGGAAATGTGTTTTCGCACTTCCAGCGCAGAATAGAGTGATCGCTGCGGGAAATCACTGTCCAGGACAGATTAAAAAATGACAGTGATATTGTTCATGAGCAGAGGTCCTAAAATTCCTATGTTGAAAATTTGGTGATGATAGCCCATCGAATGACTGTAAAGCAGGCAGTGCTTGCACACTTTCCACGACCCTTGTAACTCTCGCAGATTTGTATATTGTCATGCCAGATTTTCACCAGTGGAATTTTTTCACGTCTCCTTATGAGCAGTACAGCTGTCATTTTTCACATCCTGACTGAAATGTGTTGTCACAGTTCCGGCACACAATAACGCGGTTGCTGTGGGAAATCACTGTTGGCGACAGATTAAGAAAATGACAGTGGCACTGTTCATGAGCAGAGGTCCTAATATTAAAATGCCTATGTTGAAAATTTGACAATGAAACTCCATATCATGACTCTGTTACAAGTATGCGTTGAACTGTTTCCACACAACTTTGTAACTTCGCAATTTTGTACTATTTTCACGCCACATTTTCAACAGTGG